>NNCF01128444.1:259245-426175 GCA_002313205.1 Laupala kohalensis
GTTTTTTTTACAATAATGTTTATTTATTTAATATTTGTATTCACTAACTGTGGGGTCATCGCTCCGGTTTTCCCTTCTTCTGAATCAGCATCTCTGTAGAAAGAGTCATCACACGAACCCGGTTCCAGTCCAAGGACCAGGTGACCGGAGCGGAGTGCTACGTGTCCAGAGGCACCCACACAAGGTCGCACAGTTTCACCACTTGAATAGTGAGAAGCTAAATGTCAAAAAGTTGGTGCAATGTTCAGTGTCTTTCTTACTCATGAATTGAACGAAGCATATAAAAGCTTACATACATTTAAGAATTATTCTTTTGTCTATGAATTAAAATTTTCTTGGAAAAAAATTACCAAAAAGGAAAACAAATAGAAAAAAAATAGTGAAAATTTTAATTAAGAAATTTTTTAATCGTGCACATTTTGGATTCTATATTAGTGCAGAAAAGCGTGCAAAAGTGTACGAAAGTTGCTTCTGGAGAGGTGCCAAGATCACAATAGTGGTTGCCAGAAGAGGAATTTGAGGGTGGCAAGTCCCTACTGATAATATCATCACACGATAATTTCATGATAATGAAGTATTTTAAAAACATCGTGAATTGTATTTTTCGTTTTTGAAGTACGGTTTTGACATAAGTCAATGGATAAACTACTTTCATGAACATTTGTTAAACGTTCGAAAAATATTTGCTTCATTTTGGAAGGCAGCATGTGAAGTAAGACAAAATTCAAACTTCACCTCTCTAAAGAATTTTGTCCCCACTCTCTAAAATAAAGTTTCTCTGGTCTTTGATGACAAAAATAGTAGCATTCATCCCAGAAAACTTAAGGGTTTCTTTTTAATTTTCTTTTTCCATATTCCTGTTTTATTAATCTCCCTTGTCCACCCAAAACTAATAAAGGACGTGAATATTTGCATAGTCTATAACATTCTAATAATAATTTTCTATTTTTTTCATAAATAAAAGCAATAGTTAATAATCCATATCTACCTCTTGTAGCCACGAGCAAGTTGGAAGCAATACGTGATAATTCTTTATACGTCACTGCATTCTTGATTCATCCAGTGAACAAACCTAAATCACTTTCCGCAAGAAATAGTGAGAAGAAAACTTTTTTATGTGTTCTTTGTAATCCGAATGTGTAGATTCTGTGGAAACTCAAATTCTTGTCGAACACCGTTTGAACACTTTCTTTGCGGGATATGAGGCCTGACCTTCACTGTGGGGCGGAGTACTTCACCTTTTTACTGACGCAGTGACTTCTCTGCTCTGAGAGCAGAACATGCGTGCGTGAGAAAAAGGCGTGGGAGTCCCTCCCGTTGCGATTTCACTCATAGATCACACATTCGGGAAGAGAGTTCCAGATGCGGTTTCTTACCAATTCCAGGCGTTCTCAGATATAACCAGTCACTTAAATTACCATTGACATTCTTAGTACCTTTAAGCATTTTTGTGATTTTATACTTCTTGTTATATAACTGTTTTGCACACTATAAAAATTAAACGACAATATTTACTCTCGTAATTTAGCTAAATGAATAGTGTACGATGGGAGGGAATCTGTGACGTATTAAGTGAAACAGTGTATCTATACCAAGGTGTAAAGTGAAATATCCACCCAGGGGATATACATCTAGTAAGTACGTGTTTGGCAAACACGGGGCCCCGAGGTGAGTCTGGCATTACTTCCACTTACTTGTGCCATGTCCCTTCCTTTCTCTTTCCTGACCCCCTTGGTCACCTCTTGTTCTTTTTGATCCCGATACTAGGGTATCTTTCATTTTTCTCTTTATTTTTTTTTTATTTTACTTTTATTTTTGTAATGATGTGTGTAATGTTTTGAGATGTGTTGATATTTGAGTTTTGAGTTGTAATTAAGGAGGGTTTTTAGTGGGTATGGTTGAGTCATTCGGCGAATCCATCACGCGGGGAGAGTCATGTTGGCTCTCCCTAGTACGTAACTGCATTTTACCTACCTGTACAGAATTTTAGGGCTCTAATGATCTCGATGTCGACGAGTCGCAAAGCACCACAAAAAAAGAAAAAAAAAGAAAAGTGAAACATAGTGTAAAATTAAACAAATACAATTCAATTTCACTGATGGATAGAAAAGTATAAAGAAGCAATTTAAGTAAACAAACTATGTATGAACAAAATATGTTCTGAATGCTGCTTCTCCATTTCTTCTTTCCATTACACGAATATTGTTCTATATTCTGCGCGTGCAAAGTGTGTGCAATTTTTTGAACGTTATAGTTAAATGTTGCAAAAAAATTTAAAACGTATTATGCTAGATTCTGATAACAGAGAAAAGAATTTTCGGGGTACGAATGTAATCTTGATATCACTTCTTTGAGAAAAACACACAAAACATATTATTCAAGACATAAACTGCCATAGGCTGTATTTATTAGTTCATTACACAAACGAATAAAACGAAACAATAAAATAAATTAGTGTGTTTCATTTGATTTGGTCGAAGTTGTGCCACTATGAAACGAACGTGGTCGGATGAATACGCAGAAACAGAAAACCTCTGAATTATCTCCTGCAGCTTGGTAACGGCAAAGCTATGGACGAATACGAAAATGCGAAGTCACCAAATGAGTAATGCATAATTTCATCCAAGTCGGTTTCCTATTCGTTACCAACTTCGTACGACAAGATTATTGTACTATTTCACTTTGAAACATAAACTTATGAATCTTGTGCTAAGATGAACCGATATATATTTTGAAAAATTAAATATTTTTTGGCATTATGGCATTGTGTATGGTCTTATGTCTGTACATGATTAGCACCTCCAAAAATTAACTCTCACTCACCGTTGGAACAATGCAAAAGAAATCCTAATATGAGATCGCTGTGATTTATCTACTGTGATCGATCCGGCGTCTTTGGTGACGTGTCTATGCTATTACCAACCTCGCAGCGACTTCTGCCCCCAAATTTCACTTTCATCAGAATCATTATCCCGGTTCTAGCTTCCGTAAATACCACCAGAAATGCGTCATGTGATGTCACTACTATTATATTACTTCTGGTAGGATGACTATTCCATAACTCATTTGAGACTCAACTTCCGCATTTCTTAATTCCATGTTGCCATACGTTCTTCGATGCTTTTTATGCGAAGAGATTCTTGCTACTTTTTTACTTTAATTTTGTCAGTACAATATTCACGTTTTGTCAACTTGTAAAATTATCTATAAGAAAATTAACAGATAAATTATTGATCAGTAAGTTAAATCGATTTATCATTAAAATACAAAACTGTTTAATGGTAATATTTTTATTCTATAATACTAGGAATCTATAAAGTTAGAAATCGATAAGTATTATTAACTCAATGTATATTTATCTGCTCTTAACTTGGTGATTTATATTATATCTATAGTGCCATCCCAGCCAGGGTATTCTGCGGTAATTTTTTGGACACTTCGATTGGAAATGATGAGATGATACTTTGTTAGCTTCCTGGCAGTACATTAATTCATTGTTCTCCATTTGGTCACACGCAGTTTTAACCGATTTTTTCTTAATTAAATTATTTGATTTGAAAGTTATATAGTTTTGCCTGTTAGAAAAGAACAAATGTGTTGCGTTCAATATTAGCGAAACATCTCATTTTGGAATTTTAATTAAGTTGATGTTCTTCAAACCCCGTTCAATAGGTCGAAGGTAACATACATTACAGAAATGCAAAAATTAATTAGTATTACCTAAGCATAAATAATATTAAACTACCTTATAACCAGTTACTATACGACTAATGATAAAAAACTAATTGTATATTAAAATATATTTGTTTTTTTGTGGGAATAACATCTGCAACACTTTTTATGTTTTAATTTTCAACTCCAATTAGGAATATTTAACTAATAATTTTATTTTCCGTATAGTTTTTTTACAATCAAGATTTTTTCTTTCTGAATTTTCTATTTGTTTTAGTGATATTTTTTTAATATTAGAAGACATTTTACATGACCGAGAATCTCACCCGATTTCATTCCCGAGATTGCCTTGACACAGTTCGAACTTGTAAACCGAATAATAGAATTAAATCAAATATGTCATGACCAAATGATCGCATATTAGTGTGAAGTTATGGTACTTCCAGCTGTACAATCTCACAGTACTTTATATTATAAAGTTCGTATTATTTACTTGTCTATTCAGTCATCTTAGGTTTGTCAGCTTTACAAAGTTATCTTATATTATGTAGGATGAATTTGAAGTCAAATATATTTAGTTCTTGGAAGATATCACTCGTGGATCTGAAAAGTTTTTGTACAAAAAAGATACGCAAAAGGAATAAAATGTAGAACGTGCATAATTTCACCCATGATTTGACAAGTGCCCCATGATCATATTTGAAAATTAATTGATTTGCGAGACTAATGTAACGATCAAAGTATATGGCCACGATACGTATTTCAACTACAATCTATGATTCATTTTATTAAAGAAAATAGTTTACGAAATTAAATCAAAAATATGTTATATGTATTAAATGTTTTCAATATATTAAAAAATAAATACCAATATAGCATAATACCAGCATAAAAGTTAACGAGGCTCACTGCTGAACCCCCTGACACGTAGTGTTCAAGTTTTGGTAAGGTCATGGGGTTCCAAACAATGACTCCCAGACCCACGTTGTTTGTTTTAAATTGAGTACCAAGTCTTTTCTGGGATCAAGCAGCCAGGCTGGTCACATCGTCTCGTGTCAAGTACAGAAAATTGCTGAGCATTTTCTGTTGCGAGAACTTGGATCATCTGATCTGAATTCAAATACCATGTAATATGTGGGAAGAGATATTTTCGAAAATAAATCACTGTACTTGTGTTCCATGTGACGTAATCGAGATGACTGAAAGTAATACAACGCCGATGCGAACAGCATCTCACACGTGTCTCAAAGTATGCTCTCTCTTTCTCTCTTCGGATTCAGATTGCTCGTGGCCTCCGCTCCACCTCGACGCGCGACCCGCGAGGAATGCCGGGAACGACGCCCGATCCCCAGCTCTCCTCTCGTCCTCCGCCTCTCCCCCCCCCTCACTCCGATCATCTCATCCGCCCACCACTCACCTCCAATCGCGCACCGCACCGGCGGCGATCGCTCAGCCACTGGCAACCAACACTCCAAAGCGAGGCGCCCATCCGCTCTGGCAGCGTCTCGGCGCCTTGGCGCTACCACTCCGGGCGCCTCAAACTTATATCACAACTATCATTATCACTAAATAATGATATATTTTAATAATAATATTATTATAATAAAATTATTATTATTACTATTATTAAAATGTAAAATTAAACCAGAAACTTTACAACACATCGCAGGAGGATGTACTCTATTGGCACAGACAGATTACACCCACAGACACAATCAGGTTGCTAAATTTATCCATCGGAAACTCTGCGGGAAGTATGGACTAATAGAAGACACTGTCCCGTACTACAAGTACTTCCCAAAATCCATTTCAGAGAACAGCATGTACAAAATTTATTTTGATAGATCAATCCTCACCGACAAGACAATCCATCATAACAGACAAGATATTGTTCTAATAGACAAACTCAAGAAAATCACACACATCATAGATATTGCAGTAATCAACTCCCACAACCTACAAACTACTTACAATGATAAAAATAAAAAATATGAAGATTTGAAAACAGAAATTCTTCGCTTATGGAGTATGGTGTGTGTATATATTGTTCCTATATTCCTGTCCACCACTGGAATCATCCCTCACAGTCTGCATCTCAGCATCAATCGGCCTCAACTCCTCAAAAAAAACATATTTCTAACTTTACAAAAAGCAGCCATCCTTAACACCTGTAGAATAGTCAGAAGATTGTGACATGGTTTGAGGTGAGGCTGCTTGGTATACCCCGTACATCACCTGAATCCAACTACCAGTTGTGATAATAGTTCATGAAAATAAATAATAATAATTACTATTTGAAACTTTACTGGGACAGAGAAATTAGAACGGACATAACGTACAAGCAAAGCGCCCTGACATCGTACTCCTAGATCGAAATAAGAAGGAAATTTATGTAATTGATGTTGCCATCCCACTGACTCACAATATTGACAGAACTTACAGTTTAAAATTAGCAAATATAAGGACTTGACCAGCTCAGGAAACTATGGGAAGTGGAGAAAGTATTATTCGACCTATAGTGATATTGGTCACAGGAATTATACCAAAATCCACAAAACACCATTTGGAAACACTAGGAGTGGCCAATACACTGTCAATATAGTCCGTAATCATTGACACATGCAACATAGTGCCAAAATTTCTGAGAGAAGAGCTAGATAGAACTTGACTGCCCGTTCATCAAGAAGAAAAGGTCCAGCTGCAAGATGTGGAAGACATTATTATTATTATTATTATTATTAATAATAGTAATAATAGAGGAATTATGTATTAAAATTGTATGGAGTCCACAGCTATGCGGAACTATTGGCGACTGAAAGCTGATATAACGTAACAACTCAGGAGGTATAAAAAAGACATGGTAAAGGATTGCGTTACAAATCCCTGGAATGACTTTGTAGGGAACCGGGTTTTACAAGATCAATCAAGAAATAAATAATAAGGATATAATTAACTTTTTGAGTAGACATATGTGGATTAGTTATTTCTTGTCGATCGATAACTGCTCATTTTGATGGATTTTTAACTTTTCTTCATCTTTCCTTTTATGAAAGACAGTTATGAAAATAAAAAAATAATTAAAGTTAAATATAAACATCCATATTTCAAATTAAAATATAACAAATTTGTGGCATGTTTCCCACGACATTTAATATTATGAAATCATATTTTTGTTTTGCGTGAATTGGTGTAAATTTAATGTTTAAATGAATTATTTGACTGATTTCAAAATGTTCTGCGCATAAAAGATTGAACAGAAGATATAAATTTTGATAACATTTTATTTAAAGCTGTCTAAGTTCGTTACTATCGAAGTAATATTTACCAGGTTACTAGAGTCATTATTAGTCTGGATTGATAGTGCATTATTAAAAATTAGAAAAAAATGACTTATCTTCTATATTGATCATTGCACAGCAAAACTGCTGTACAGTAAGAGTGTAAACTATATCTACATTCACTCTTTACACAATTTGAAATTTTGTGTGTTCACTTTTAATCACCCACGGGAATGCAAAAGTACTCGTAGCGGGAGACTTATTTTTGCTGGTTTTCTTTTTCGAGGAAAAACATTTGAATTCACAACACCTGAAAAATATTTTTGTAGGCTTAGAAAGTGTCGTAACTTCTGTAACATCTTGCCACTACTACTGCGCGAGCATTATCGAGGACAAAACTCATCACAGGAGACCTTCGACGGCAGACAAGAATGCCCTTTTAAGTTTAGTCTTTAATTATAATCTTAGTAATGGGCAATTGATTAGGTATGGTTGGCACTCATTTTTTCATTACAAGATTTTTTATTTTGGTATTATTAATCAATAAATCATTTATCACTTACACGTGGAAAGACAATAAGACTCCAGAACTGCAAAATTTATTAAAACGCAGAAGCAAAATTCCACTATCTTTCTTCAACATCAGAATGTATCCAAAGAATAGATTAAAAAAAAGACTTATGAGTTTAAAAGAACTTTTAACTTTCTCGTAGAGTTCATAAATATATTACATAACCTTATTTGTACAATTCACAACATTGTGAATTAATTTTTCTAGATTTAAAATTGGACATAAATAGTAAAATTACCCATCAATCCATCACTATTAAACATGAAATATTTAAATCATTCCAGTACATGTAAACTTATCTTGCAAACGCATGATTACTGCGCAACTTCGTATCAAACAGTGGCATTAATTTAAATAAGCAAATGCCATCCATCCCTGTTTGAAATGTATGGCCCAAAAAGAAATATTTCTTAAGAACTAGTAAACTTCCCGCAAGCACAATCTTTTTTTCACAGACACTGAATAATTCCTTAGGAAAATTGTACAAAACCGATATTATTAAATTCCTATTCTATTACAATGTAATATAAATATTTTAACTCCCAACTTCCGGGTTTGTACAACTCGTGCAGGAGTGTTTGCATCGTCAACGACCAGGTAAAAATTGCGACGGACCGAGACTCGAACCCGGGACTTGCTGCTCTGACCGCAGGTGTACTGTCCACTGCACCACAGGGTGGAAGTTGCGTACGGACTTGGGGGTCGAGGCGAGTGGCGCAGTGGATAGCACACCTGCGGCCAGAGCAGGTGGTCACGGGTTCGAGTCCCGGTCCGTCGCAATTTTCACCCGGTCGTTGACGATGCTAATATAAATATTGTTTTTAAGATTCGTGATATGAACAAAAGCCATGATGATCACGTAGCTTCACCTAACACCGAAAGTGAAATCATATATTTAGGTATAGGTTTCATGCCCTTGCCTCTCACATCAATTCTAAAACACACCACTCCAAACTATGTTCTTGGAGTTTTGTAATCCACTGACAATGCACTGAGAAATACCGGATCAAGACGTTCGAGTAAAACGAACGAATGTCTTGCAACGAGGTGTTATTTATTGCTTCGTTGTTACATTTATCCCACTCTTTCCAAATCCTTTTCACGAAGGATCAATGGAGAAGATCGTGTTCGTGAGTAACGATATGGTATGCCTCCTCTCATCACGGTTTCGATCTTCTCTTCCATTTGTTCACGTACACTCGTCTGAACGGACGACTTAACCTCATTCTATTACGAAGTAGACGTACATCAAACAGGGAGTTGCGCGGTTTATGGGCCAGATATCACCAAAGAGAGCCTGCAGTAAATGATATTGATATAATTACATAGCATTTCAATAATAATTTTATTTCAATAAAATCTTTCAGTTTTAATATGCTTTTAACATGCACAGTTAATTTATGAGGTACACAATGCAGTCAACAAATTGTTGATAAGATAAAATTTTTATCAAAACCATGACTAGTCACGAGATATATTAATTAAGATTAGTAAGTTCAGAATTTTTAAATCAGATTAGACATAAAATAAATAAATAATAATAAGTTCAAATGAATCTCTCAGAGAAAGGCGTCCATTTTTCATGGTTACGTTGCTGCATAAATTTTTTACCTGTAAATCTACAAACAAGCAAAATGTGATGTATTTTATACTTTTATATGATCACAGAATATTAAATAATACATACGTAACACTTCGTTTCCGTTTGTTTCTTAAATATGGGGTTTCTAAATCGAGAATATAAGTGTCATAAACTCTTATCTGACTACAGAAATTCCATATAAATTCTTATTTCTAGGTAAGCAGGAGCAATGAGATTCAGCGATATACATTACTAAATCCCTGTGGGATTAGATGGTATACAGTGATATATACTTTAGAAGAAAATCAAGTTGTCTCTTTATGAAATAATTTATATCTGATTAAAGAAATAGGAGGGTCATTCCATGTCAAACCAGCAGTGTCTAATTCTCACCTTCTCAGATTTTGATAAAATTTTAAGGGAGGTAGCCATCATATAGATTTTAAAAAATATCAAGTAATGTTGTAAAATTTCAACCCATTTGGAAGTTACAACAATGTTAATTTAAACAAAACTCCCCAAAACTGTTCTACACAAAACTTTTGAATTGCTCTGGAACCTCTCCTAATTGAGTTAGAGTGTTAGTAGGGGGGTGAATTTTACAGCTTATTGAATGGTCTTTACAATGGTACGAAATATATAGGTCAAGAAGGAAAACTCTTAACATATTCAAAATCAAAATTTTGATTTTTAATTTCTCAGAATGAGCCACTTAGAAAATTTTCACAGTAATACTAGAAATAGTTTATATTCTTGTTAATCGAATATTATTCTCACGCAAGATCTCAAGAAGAAACTTTAAACTGTAAGCAAGTCTATGCTTTTCTTTGGGAAAAATATTTTAATATGAAGTCACTGCGGATCATCCTAAAGTAAAAAACAGGAAGTTTTTCACGCAAATGCGTTATGAAATAATCTCATTGCATCGGAAATTGCCAAGCTGTACGCACTTATTACGTCAAACGCATTAACATTTTCGTTGCTCTCTCCTGTATTACAGCATCGTGACGAACTGTTGAACGTCCCTCTTAGCGTGAGAAGTGAAAATAATTATTGTAACGCGTTCTTTATGTAGGTCATCTCAAGCACCTAACTAAATTAAGACTGACCTCTCAGATCGGAGTTGGAAGTTCAGACATACTCAGTGGTTTAAATTACTCATCGCAGATGAGATGACCATCGTCCTCGTAACGTCAATTTAAATATCACATGAGCTGTCAGATGAGGAAAATTCACTATGATTCCTAATCCCACCTTCTCCACCGACAGCGATGGTGTAGTGGCATTTCCACTCTCATTATTCCACAGCGGGAGATACGGAGTTGGATCGATCATTCGACCAAAGTAAATGAGGTTTTCAGCTGGGATTTTCCTCATCTATACTAGGATTCATATAAAAGTGGGAAGTCATTCACAAACTTGATGGAGATTTTTTATCTATTACTGGATTGATAGAGGTATCCATTAATTATTCAAGTAGTACACAGCGTTGCCAACATACCAAGGGAAATTTTTGAGATGCCCCAATCACACAACCACGCCACCTGCTATAAAATTTGCATTGTATCCAGTACTTTTGAAGAAATTTTTACTTGAATTTGTTGCTAATTTATTTGTTTCTTGCTCCTCACATAGCTCGATTATACTTTAGTGCACATATTGCACTTTCAATTTTATTTCACCTTCTTTAGACACGATGGCTTGACACTGACCTCACAAAACATCAACTGATCACATAAAGGCACAGCGATCCTCGAGATTGCAATTTCCTTATGAGTTTGAGGATTATATCAATGAAGTTTCACTTGTCCAGACAGCCATGCTGAATATTGTCTCTCCTTTTTCACATGAATATCATCATACTCTAGTCAACCGTTGGTTTAGTTCCCTACATTCCCCGCCAACACAAACAGTCCCTCTTCTCAAAACCCTTATTAGGATTATATGGAAGAGCAGGTATACTGACCTGAATCTGCAATACCACATAAAACAAATAAATAAATAATGAAATGGAAATAGACGTGAGGTGATCACTTCTTATGTCCCTGAAAACACACTCATCCGAATTGAAACATGTAAAAAATTCATGATTTTTTTCCCTTTTGAATGGGAATATTATTTGAGATCTTCGATGTATTTTGACAAATTCAAATCACTTTATACTGACGATCTGATAACAATAACGATCTGATCGTAGACATTAGGAACAGCATTCTTGTAAAAGAAAGTTGTTTATTTCCCTGTATCAAAATGACATGCGGAAGGGACTAAAGTTGAATCCTAGGGACCATCAAGACGTAGAATTGATGACAAAACCCTAAACTGTACGTCAAGTACTATAGCAGATACCTTGAAAATAGGAATGGACTGGAAAAGGTAATCAAAATTGTATTTGGGACATAGAATCGATGTAAAAAATATGGAATCGCGATCGACATAGGAATAAAGAAATTTTAGAATCGACACTCTTGTACATTTTCTGTAGTTCATCCACCATGTTATCTTCGTTGGTCGAGGATGATGTGAAGGTACTTTGAATTGAACCCTTGCCGTTTACATTATTTGCAATGTTTTACCAATAAGGTTTGAAAGCAAAGTTTAAAATCTCTTGAGAACCAACTTTGGCAAGAGTGTCAACTGAGAAGGGAACAAAATAAAGAATAGCCATTGAGAACACCAAACGGCCATTCATTTCAAGAGGCCGTCAATCGTCGCTGGCGATAAGAGATAGCCACCGATAGGGCCATTTTTACTAGAGTAACCAACTTCCGAAACGATAATTGGAAACATTGTAATTAAAATAAACTGCATTAATTGAATATTTTCCAATGTATCATTTTCATTGTAGAGAATACAAATACCATATCGAAATACTTGGTTATTCCGCAAATATTCTTGGAGCATGATATCACTAATATTTGTAGTTTAAAAGTAACAAAGTTCGTATAAAATATTTTACGGTAAGACCTTCGACGATCTGCGATCAATAATAAGATTCAGCAATTTAATATCAGTGAATTTTATTTTATTTATTTCATGTCCTATTTTCTGCTTTTCCACCCACCCGCGCGGGCGAAGCCGATTTGGACGAAAGAATTGGCAATGGAGAGATGCTTGATTGCCGGGAAATTAAAGGTACCAAACCGACATTGGTCTAGAGTACGTGAGGGAAGCCTCTGCTGAAAACCTCATCCATTTCGACCAAGCGGGTGTCAAACCCGCTCTCTACAACGCACAGTGCAGAGACGCTACCAATAAGCCACGGCGCGGCGAGACGTTCCGTTCTATTGACAATCCGTTATAAAAGTTATAAAGAACCTTCTCAAATAAATTTTGTTGTTCTTAATCATTTTAACAGTGACAAGTACCATTATTTAAGGAAAAGAATTTAGCCATTATACTTCTTCGAAGTGGTAACTATTTTCCCTCAGCCGCCCAGCTTTACTTGATTTTCGTACAGTATCTCTGGCTATAGATACTCGTACAATATTTCAATACAAATTCAATCAAATCATTGTTTATATCGTTTCGGGCGACAACATAATTTAATGTGTGTGTGTTGGCTGAGGCGGATCTAAACCGTCATCAAGGGGGGGGGGGCTAACTGACAGTTATCCAGGAAGGGGTTCTTGGAAGTACTTCTGTTCGAAAGTCGTGGTTTTACAACACAAATTTTATGAAAAATATCTTTAAATCAAATACAATAACTCACCAAATGGATAATTAACAATACATTAAATAGTGACCAATTTTTTAATTGTTGAAAGTGGCAAAAACATATTAAAAGTTATAAAATTCTGATTTGGTCACGAAATTCTAAAGATACAAGTCAAATTCATGAAAATATGGTTTTTCATGCAGATATAATGAACAGACAACAAAAATATATTAAAGTTATAAAATAAAATCTCAATCAAGAATTTTTAGGGTACATTCTTTAAAACAACTGTACGGACAATTTTTCCGTAGAAGAAGCGCTCGTGGAACACGAGAGTTGCAAGTCGCTTCAACCTGAGCATGTAGTACGTAGAAATCATAATATAAATTTGTATTATGTTTGTCTATAACCTGTTCGAAATATCTGGTTACACTTTTACAAAGTATGCCTTTATCTGTTGAGAGTTCAGGTTCTTTTTGAAAAACAATATGAAAAAGTAAAAACAAAAAATAAGAATAAGCCTGTTAGATTTATATTATGATTTTCACAACTTTAAGAAAATAAAATCTTCAAATCCATTCCCTTTTCTGCGCAAAATTATTACATGCTTCAAAATTAAAAAAGAAGGATAAAAAAAGGAACAAAAAAAATTCATATTGTTTTTTGAGTGTGTGTAACATTTGAACTATTGATTTTTGGTTTATCTATGAAGTGGGTAAAGATGGATTTATTACGCCATTTTGTTTTTATTCTGGAAGGACTTAATTCGTTTTATGAGAGAAAGTAATTTAAAAGATAAGAATTTGAGGACGTCTTTTGACTTTAGATTTCCGTAATTTCTGTACATACTACGCCGTTGTGACTTATCGATTGACTTGCTCATTCATCACCACAGAGAATAAGAAATGGAGCCATGAAGTTATTGACGGGTTGTTGCTCTTGTATAGCAGAATATATGTAAAAAAACAACAAATTTTTCGAAATTTTTAATAGACGGGGATTGTTATGGAATTTATATTTTCAACTGGTGGTGGACGAATATCTTCTGGTTTGGTTTTTCTTGGCACCATTTTGTTGCAGGAAATGATATTTTGAATATCCAAAGCCAGAAATAACTCTTATAGTGAAATAACTCTTATATTTCTTTAGAAGGGCCAAGCGTTGACAGCGAGGGTAGTCTGTAAACTTTTTCCTTGTCCAACCCTGCGGACTACCGCCCACATCACCACAGCTTGACCCTCCGCCGCGCAGGTAGATAAGTTGAATAGTTCGTGAGTTGAAAAGTGCGCACCCCAGATCCGCCACTGTGTTGGCAATATTTAAGAGTATGTTACTATAAAAGGAAATAAAATAAGTGTAGCGCACATGAAGTGTCAAAACAATAACGGAGAATGAGGAAAGTGGGGAATTGTAAAAATTATACGGTTCTAGAGTACAATGGATCTAAGGGGGTTGACAATTTGAAAAAAAAAAGAGTTTAATAAGTTACGATTAAGGTACTTTGTATGTTTAGTTTTTCCAACATATCGTTTATTCCGGAAATGTTTTTGATATTTGAAATTCCATAAAAATTTCCCATGAATACAAAATGATTTATTCTTTTGGGAAGTTTAATGGTCTTTTAGTGGTTAGACATAGTGTACGATCATTTATATATACTTTTGTGGTAAATATTCACTGGGAAATACGGAAAGAAAGATAGTCAAATTTTAATAAGTCTCAAATTTAGTCTTTTGTTTTGAACTAAATAATATTTAATTTATAATTAATGAAATAATATAAACATCCTACCTCTTGAAACAAAAACCACTAAATAGTAAATTTTTTGTTATTGTATAATCAACAATTACCGTAAACTAGACAATTAAATATCCTATTCCCTTCCATCATGATTATTTGTTTATTTATTTGAGTAGTACATAAATTATACACTTCTTATTTTTTCTACGTCATGTCTGTATCTTTCAACACGACATTTTTCTATATTATTGATTTTCATCTCTGTTTATATCATTATTACATTTGGTATTCGCATTTCATCAAACGTTCACTATATAAAGAAACAATAAAATTTTTCTTATAATAGTATGATTATTTTGAGCCACCCTTTTATTTTGTTGATTCAGTAAATATATAAAATAGTTCATTTCAAACATTAATATTAAAATCATTATTTTTTATAATTAATTTTCGTCTTAAAACAGAGTGCCAGCTTGTAGTAAGGAAAGGCTGTTCTTATATCACATCTCGAATGCGGGTCAGCGTCCCAATAACCTTTGAAAAACTTCTCAGAGATCTACAAATGGGTTTACGCAGCACGTTCTCATTACAGTGATTACGAAATAAATGTTCCTGTAAACTAAATAAAATAACCACATTAATTTAATAAAAACTTTTAAATAAAAGTACTGAAGGCCATCTCATTCAATGTTTATGTAGTAAGTTTAAGCGATGTTCTGCGTATTTCTTGATGAAAAATTATGAAATGTATTCACATTCTAGATATAGTGAATGTCAATCTTAGTAATATGAGTAATTACTTTATTATTTCCCATAATTACTTTTAACACATATAATTTGGTTAATTATAATAATTTTAGTTTGTGCTACAGAAAAGAAAAATTTGTTTTAATGAGAGCCAATGAAGGTTTATTATTTTACCACAATTGATAAAGAGGAATCTGTAATGATAACCATTAGAATGCTACATATACGGTAAGTCGGGGTAAAGGTTTCAATTTTTGACACTTGGATTTTTCAGTGGCTTGGAGTTCATTTAATCCCCCACAAAAATGGCTTGTGTTGTAGCTCAATATTTCATCTACCTAAGGTAAAAATGTGAATTTTGAATCAATACATTAATATTCCAAATTTTTGATTTTCCAAAAAAAGTGTTTGCAAACCTTTACCCCGCGGTTCGGGGCAAAGATTCACACTGCGAACTTATCTTTCTTCCTTGAAAATATAAAATATGGATGTACAAAGTTTCCAGTGGCACTCATAGCACAGACAACTGTAACAGTTTTCCATGTTCTGCGGACACAGACTTGCCAACCTAATTTTTCCCAGTTGGAGCAATGAGCTTGGGAATTTTATTGGGAACCGTTTGAACCCCTTATTCGTCCACGTTAAATATTCTGTGGTGGAAACTGATATTTAAGGAGTGTTTGTTCCAAATTGTCAAAGTATTTGTTGACTTGGAATCTGTTATCCCATGGTCCGAGCCACACTCGCTTTTCGTGGGGTCCTCCGAGATAATCTGTTCCTTTTTTAGGAAAAATCTTCTAGCCATCTTGGTAGACTCTGAGAATGGGCATTGAATATTGTTTTTCTTAGCGTAAAAGTAAAGTAGAAATATCAAGGATTTTAGGCTGAACCCGAAAAATCTCTTGTCTTAACATAATGTTGAACCAACTCCTTTCCTTGATCCTCGTTGAAGACTGATCGAAGTCTTCCATGAATTACCGAATACTCAATACTTACTTTTGTCATATCAGTAATCCATTAATTTTATACAAAAGAGAAAACGAAAGGAAGAAAAGTTTTACTTTGAAACACTGTCAGAGGACAAGGTTTGAAGGTGTGGGGCAGAGGTTCGCGGATAGGCACCTGCGAACCTTTGCCCCTTTTCGAACAGTTTTGCTTGGACAGAATTTCTTCCTCGTTGAACTGGGAAACTCGAAATCTGTAGATGGCATTTCAAAGCTTATTATACATACCTTAGATAATTATGTTGAGTACCTAATTTTACATAATTGTTGCGGAAAAATAACATCGAAAATGAGAAAAATGATTTCACTTCATTTTCTTCAGTGTGCAGTACACGAAGTCGACGGGGTTCCACAAGGCGACTGACGGGAGAAAGACGAATGTGCTACGTACCGGGTTTACGCGGAAAATCTCCTCCCACCTGTTCAAACTTCGATACAAACCTTTACCCCGGCTTACCCTACGCTAAACAGTTCATTCAATAGAACGTGATCGTTCGTGAAATATATAACAGTAATTCGTATAATTAGTTTAGGAGATCTTTCTTCAAAATCAAGGTTGCGGATCACTTTCAGATATTTCATGAAATTAAGTGGAAATATGTTGATTCTGTTTGAGAGGATAAGTTGGATACATTCACGAGGAATTAAAAAAATATTTTCATGACGAATAATTTCCTTATTAAGGAGTAAAAAAAATGAGAGAATTAACATTGAAAACGACATTGTAATATCAACATAGAAAATCGTTTACTCTTCGACATCCGTTTATTATGTGGTGGTGCTAAGAGTCTCTGGGACATTCCAAAAAGTCCTTTCTTTGGACCATTGTTCATATTTATACCTACAAGACGTTGCTCCTTGAATCGAATTAAAGGGGAAAGTGAAGAAAAGGATTAGCGAGGAGTCTGTGGGTTGTTAAATAAGATATCACTACGTCTCAAACTCCGGCCACAATCCCTGGACGGACTGACAAGGTCTCCGAGTCATAGAGTAGCCATCCCACGAAGTCGAATACATGACGGCGCACGGAGGCGTATTCTGATATATCATTTCCCCTCAGTTTTTAGAGTAAGAATTTCTTTAATTAATGTACTACTGTTTTTGGTGAAAATAATCTGCTGACGGATTACGTAGAATTTTTGCGCAGAATTTAGAGGAAAACGTTATTCTACGGAGAAAATGAACTATCCTATTAATTTCCAAACTTTAAAAGACACATTTAAGAACTTATTATTGAAACATTAATCAGATTTCCTCGAAGATTATTAATTCCAACTCCACAAATAATACTAGATCGGTTATCCTACTGCCATATTGTCTATGTTACCATCGTAAGTGTTCTACTTCCCCACCCCATTCCTCAACAGCGAGTAATACTGTTTAAATGTTGTATATATGTTAAAACTAGTGAAAATAAAAATAGTATTTAAAAAACATTTCTCCACTCGGTTTAGATATACTTCGTAACTGTTTAAAAAATTCTGTAACACGGTAATTCATGCCACTCGCGGACGGTTATGTTCTTTATTATTAACCGATTCATGCGATTCATCGGATTTAAAGATGCATTCGGGACCAGGGCCAGTTAAGAGCAGAGGTTGCCAGCATTTAACCCTCCTGGAGTTCAGTTCTTTGTTCTGAACTCCGCGAAAAAATAAAAAGAATTTCTAATAATACTCGCAGAACATTCAATAACATTTAATTCATTCGCTATTTAATATAAGAAAACTAAAATGCTTTTAATTGTAACGAAATTGTAAATTCTCATCTAAATAAATAATATTTAATGTATGCAACAATCCTAAATACGTATTTTTGTATACCTTGTTCAATACATGATCGGATATAAATCACACCAGAGACTTGTTTTCAATTTTTACTATTCGTTCATGTTTTTTCAATAGCGTACCAATAAATTGAATAATCTAATAATCACTATACCAGACCAGTTTCTTCAACAAAAGACCAAAAATTGCAGTTATGTAATATCCAGATTTTTTGGGGACAATCAAAACTTTCTCGCAGACTACTGGTTGGCGTCGATTGGTTTAAGAGTATGAGTGATTTGGTGTTTCGTCTCCGAATGTGAAACGAATTTTCCGCGATATAAGACCTTATCAATCACTTAAACATCTAAAGGGATGAAAAAGCAGAACCTAATTCAAATACGAACAAACCATGCATTAATTGACACAAAAGCGGTGGAATTGTTGTAGCGTCTCCGCTTCCACGATCCCATTGGCTGAGCGGTAGTGTGTGTGTTCAAACCCAGCCTGGCCGAAGTAGGTGAGGTTTTCCTCTGGGAATTCCCTCACCTACTCCAGACAAATGTCGATTCGGTACCATAAGATCCCTGTCAACCCAACATCTCTCCTTCCCAATTGCCTTACCCAAGTTCAACGGTTAGGTGGAAGAGCAGGCCTCATGGCCTGAACCTCGTCAAAAGGCATTAAATAAATAAATAATAAAAGGGAAATACGAAGTACTTACTAAATACGTAGAAACTATATGGCAACTGAAAGAACAACTAAGACGATAAGAATGATGAAGAGAGACGGGAGTTGAGTGGAAGAGTGAAGGAACGGAGGACGAGTGAAGAACAAAGAAAAATTAAACAGTAACAAATAGTTTTAAGTATTATAAAGATAAATGTCATGTAATGTCTTCCTATGAACTCGTAACATTAAATAATAAACTGAAAAAAAATTGAATCCCTTAAATATCATTTTCTATCCCCATATGTGGAATGTTAAGGTTCCATCTCCATCTAATACCTTATTCTCCCCTACCAGATATTCGGTAGCCATTCTCTGCAATTCGAATCCTCTACTCTGGGAAACCGAGCCTTTGGCAACAGCAAACCCAAAACCCACAGCTAATTGGTCTGTCCGAGAGAATAGTAACGAGGAGCTTTCACGAGGAACGGAGGCTGCGCTGCAAGCCATGGGCTGCTTCTGCATTGCGACAGCGTAGTGGCGCTGTAGCGGCTGCGACGACGTCGGCTCTTCTGCTCAGAGAAATTCTTATGCAACCGTTCGTGCTGCGAGCGGACAGCTTCTTCAATGGGCACTCGCTCGCTCTCTCACGCACGGCTGGAGGAACAAGCCACGCGCACTCTGGCCGGACTGACGATTAATTACTTCTTCAATCGGAAACAAAGAAAGAAGGCTAGCATGGGAAAGCAAGGTTTCATCCTTACACGGTCATTTCAATATCCTCGTTTTATTTTTTGATTCAATTCATCGTAGAAATGGTCTAAGTGCGAGTGAAAATCTTCTAACAGTTAAAGAATTTATTTAAAAGAAATGCTTTCTCACCCTAATACCCATATTTTAAATTTATTTAATTTATAAATATCTTTTTTATATCGATTTTCAATTAGATATCGAGTTCAATTTTTATCCGATGAATTTATTTCTGAAAGAATAAAAAATGACCATGATTATGATTTTTTTGTTCTATTGTTTTTATATAAGTCCAGTATTTTGTACAAATTTTAAATGTAGTTTTACAACAAGGGTTATCTCTGTGGTCAATTACGAATTTCAGGAGACCATTTACAAATTCGTATTGTTTCTCTCCACCTCCAGCAACTCGGGTCACTTCGTAAACGAGATGTTTGGTTTGAGGTCTGATAAGCGAAATTCTATTCCTGAATGTCCTTGAATTGTCTGCGGGAATTTTCTGACAGTAGCCGACAAGAGAAATCGAATTAAATATGTAAATCCATCCGACCGATATTGTGTTGAGACACAGATACGAGCTTCCAACTTATCGTCGAGTCTACATCCTCAGTAGTATTTAGATGACGAACAATTGAACCCATTGGACCGAAACAAAATCCTCAAAAAGTATACGAGACGGAGTATCATTCAAACATTCGACAAATTTCATTCGAAACACGTACCATAAGGAAGTTAAGTATTTTAAGATTCTTAATATTCTATGTGAATTCGAGAACGAATGACCCATAAGTGATAATGACACGACTCCATCACAACCATAAGATATTCAATACAACTCACCGGATAAATAATCCTCATATTCAAAGATGTTGATTTTCTCATATATGATTTTAGAGAGGAAAACTTTTTATATTTTATTAACGACTTTGAAACTTTGAAAATATTGTGAATGAAGATATGGAATTTAACTCAAATTTATTCTCTGTAATACAAACCAAACCTTAATTGCAAAGAAAATTATTCGTGTCTCAATGCATCAACTTCTTGTATTCAAATATACATCTAATTTTACACAGTGACTTTGGTAAGTATTGGCGGAGATAAAATTTGTAGTCAGTTAAAACAAGTATCTAATACGTATGGAGACGAAAATAAATTATCTGCTTCATTCCTGCTTAGCAAGCGTTCTACGTATTATTGTGTGTTCTTCGAATTGCCCATAATGATAAAGTTCAAGCGGATATAATGTAACTAAGTATTCCAGATGCTATTTGCAGTTTGTAATTTGCGATGAAAAAATTATAGATGCAAAGGTTTGCAGAAGAATGTGTTGTTCAATGAAGATAATTATTTCACTAGCAAAGAGCAAGCTATTATCATACATCACCAAATTTCATGAGGTAATTTGTTGATAGATGTAAATCCTATGCACAAATAAATTTTAGAGGTTTTTGGCTGAGTTTCAAGTTCAATTTGTCTCGTATGTCTAAAACCAAATACATTTACACTGCATAGTCAGTTATTAAAATAACACATCAGTTTAATTTATAATTTATTATCATAGCAAGTTTAAAGTAAATAAAATAAGTCCCCTATAAGAAGCTTTTGACAGTATTATTATGCCCTTTATTTTAATGATTTGTTTTAAATGTTTAAACTGATCTTTAATGGATTGAATTTGAAAATGTGAAGGTAAAAACTCTTGATACTGTGTTCTTAACTCTAAATGTGATTTGCAATAAAAGAGTACAACTTTATAACCTTGCGAGGCCTTGCGACCTTGCGAATCAGGTAGAAATTTTCGACCCTAAAACTGTTTTTACTTCTCAAGTTTCTTTCAGGGACATTTTATCAGTTATAGATCCAGGCCTTCATTCTAAACCTAATCGGACTAAAGATTAAAATATGTGACAAATTCTACTTTTCAGATATTATCCATCACCAGGAGATAATTTCCACGAGTACTTCTCCGATAAATCTAAAAACCAATTTGGAGAAGAAATGAAAAAAAAATCCTCAATCCAATTATACATTATTAACAGACATTGGCTGCAACACGTCCAAGATTTGTCTTCAGTGGGAGGATTTATGATGTTGTTTCAAGTGTTGAATAAGCGGATTATTAGTTTCAATATAGAGACGTGTCTTCGTGTATAACCATAGCAAATCAAATGTATAAATCGTACTACATACATTCTTACTCATACATCCAGTTCAAACTTTTCAAACTTACATTTTACTGTTCGATGAATTTGTTTCAAAATATTCTTACCCTTGAGTGAAAGGAGAGGGACCTGACCCGTTCATCCTCCAACTAAATTTATAATTACTTTCTTCCGAAATTTGATAATGAATTACTTATAAATGCCTTGGCACATTTCCGGAAAATAGCGCAACATCATCCATCGACGTGTTATGATAGGCAATTACATAATAATATTGAATATAATTTAGTTGGGTGGACTTCAAAAAGAAAGTCTTAATGTAGAGCACTACAAAAGAAAAATAATCAAGTCACCCATAGAAAAACAAAACGAAAACAGAGTCCGAGTTGGACAAATCTAAATCCTTATCTATTGTGTACCGGCTAGCTACAGTATACCACCATGCGGAGGCGTCAGAGCTTACGCAATAACACTCACCGGTAGGCGATGGAGCGTCCCCGCGTTGGTGGCGAGGAGGCGGAGAACAGTTCCTCGGAGCTTTCCTCTTCAACTTTCGCAGCGGTCGACGTCGAAGCCGGCACTGCGCCTTGCTTGCGGGTCGGTCCTCCAGCGCGAACGTCTTCCGCCACCAGGAGGCAGCATCGTCGATCTTCGATGGTCGAAATGAGTTATAAGGTGTATTTTGTGATTCCATCTTCAACGGGGGACGCATGCGGTTCATTCCCCTCCTTCACCGCGGGTTACACGTGTCGTATCGTCTTAACTTCTCTAATATAAAAATATAAATAAATTTGTTTCATTTAATAATGACATTGCTTCTTCCGAGTCCTCCTACTGTACTCAGACTTTAGAACTACTATAGGTTTATTTTACTATAGAGCCCTCTTCCACGAGTAATGGCTGTGGATACCACGAAAAAAATTGTATACACAAACACCATTGGATTTATCATTTCTTTCTGCATATACACGAGTAAAATAATTGGCTTTATGAATTAATTGTTAAAAACATAAAATGTTTGAAAAAACGTGATATTTTGACTGTTTTTGCCGATATGCCGACTTTATTATATTTATAAATTAATTGAAGGGTACCCAAAATATAATAATTCTTATTTAGCGAATGATTACTGTTGTGTTTGTGACGATATTTAACAATTCCAAGCTTCTACTAGCAAAATATAATGTCTTTTTTTCTCTTTTTTTTCAAAAAATTGCTAAAATGACCAAACACATTATTAAGGAATAAAGTTTGTACTGTCGCACTCAGAAAAATACAGTGGTCACATCTTGAATTAAAATGGTTAAAACCATTTACACAGCTTTCAGCAAGTAATAAATAAAATCGTGTTTTCAATTAGCGGCATTACAGTCTCGCGCGTTTAGTCCAGATGGTAATTTGGCTGGGGGGAAAATAGTTCTTTTCTCAACCTTCCTCGCTGCTTGTTCTCAACCGTTTTTTCTCAACCTATTATTTTTCAAAATTTCGTCGCTTCTTGCTCTTTCGGCCCGACGGCAAATCTATGGATCCAGTACTTTGAAATGGCAATTTTGGTTTAGAAGTTCATTGAATCAGAAAGAATCGGTCCTTAGCTATCCATCTTCAAACAATTCACCGCGTGCTTTCATACGTCTCTCTCTCTCTCTCTCTCTCTATATATATATATATATATATATATATATATATATATATATATATATATATATATATATACAAGACATCTGTTTTATTAATGCAATGAATGATGAAAACTCATCAATTAGAAGCAGAATTTAGATAGGAGAAACTAATTATTTCATATTAAGCATTCGTGAAAGTTAACTATACGAAGAAGATGAAAAGAAGACAGAAACCCTCAACCGAGTGGAAATTAACTTCACAAGTAAACAGACAGCAACTTCATTGCGCAGCTTAGAGGTCGATTTCGTTTCGATAGCGAGGTGCCCTTGGCTCTGAGACAGCGAGCTATCTCACTTACTGGCGTCTTCAGTTTCCAAACATGTTCTGGAATTCCATAATAGTAATATTTGAGTAAACGATTTATCGAGAACTCACAACCATCATTTATTTGTTTAATTGCTATTGATCAGTTCACCTTATTAATTGTTAATTTGACTGAACGGTTCAAAAACTAGCAATAAAACCACCACACCACAAAAGACAAAAGAATACTTTCTCCTACCAATACGTTTAATATACCTTGGAACAAAACTTCACTTCAATAACTCTCGTAGCTGCGAAATAATGATATGTCAACAAATAATTATATGTTTTTTCAATTAAAAAAATGTATGTTCAGTAAATGAGAATCATTTAAATCATGACTATAACTTACTTGTCTAACGCATGAAATTGGTTTAATAGCCAACCAACCTTTAAACCAACGAAATTTACGACACGTCGGTCTATAATGTAGTCTGCCATAAGGATGCCCACGGAACGTCACCATCAGAAGGAGCGTCCTTGTATTTTCATTGTACCCATAAATTTGAGGTAAAATACTGTTATTAAGGCATCGATCCTTTTCTACACATACGAGAGGAAATTATGCAGAGTTCGTTTCAACTAAAACCGAAGATGACGGTTATGACCGAAACTTGAGCTAGGTTCTTCCGTTATCGAAAGGTCAACATTGAATCCGGTTGTAACAGCTTCTTAGCCGTCTAAAGTAGGCAAATATAGGGCTTAACTTCACAACATTATTAATGATTGGCTTTTTCCCCATTGTTGTATTTGTAAATGGGAAATGTAGAGTGTTAATGAAGCTTATCTACATGAAGCAATAGGAGGTAGTAGTTGGGTGGTAGGCTATTGGTAGTAGGTGGGCCGGTTAGCTGGGGTTACCAAAAACTTGACCCACATGGAGGGGTTAGTAGAAGTGGTTAGTTTTAGTTAGAGTTATTGATACAAGCAGGAGATGGATAGAGGAAGGAGAGTTCGCCTTTCAGTAGTCACAACTACATAAACTGGGACATTCATATGATAAGCTACAAATTTTTCTGACTCCGCCGGGAATTAAAAATTTGTAAAAAAAATAAATAATTAACTTAAGTGACAAATAAAGAAATAGATAGGTAGATAAATTTCATCATCAACTTTATTGGGGAACAACCTCCTTCGTACTTTTCTTTTATTTATTGGATTTCTTTTAGATGAGTCTCAGTGAGAGGGTGGTAATTTCTAAAAGAAGTCACAAAATATTTACATGAATTAGTTTTTTAATTTAATTATCAATATAATAAAGAATTCGAGCAATTAAGAATTTAAATAAAGGAGATTATGGAGGTGCGTATATCTAAAAGTACTTCAAAATGTTCCTTTATAATAAATAACTATTAATTATTGATTTGAAAAAAAAGGGAAAAGATAAAACGAAGTTAAATCAAAGAGAAGGTTAACTGTCAGCATCGTGGGACATAGTGTGAAAATTGTGTGAAGAACATAGTGTGAAAATGGAGATTATCTACACAACAAACTCACAACGACGATTTGTAACTTTGCCCCGTGCGCACCATTGTTCCATGCTACCCTTGTATCACATATACGAGTTGTCAAGTCTGCAACAGAGTACCAAAACCATTGTATTTTTTATTTCATAATGAATGAATAAACGAATAGATAGGTAGATAGATAGATAGACAGACAGATACATTTATTGTCGAAAAATGTAGCAAGTTAATACGAAGAAGCGAATCAGAAACAGAAGGGAACTTAGAGGGTTACAGTCTGTGAGTAAATAAAACAAAATTGAAATGACTATTGTAAACCTTTATTCAAGGAATTAAATATCTTAACACTTCCCTGCATTTATGTTTATGAAATGGTCGTGTTTGTTAAGACAATATAAACAATATTATGAAATATATCTCTTCAAATCCGCGGTTAAAAACTACCTCCTGCACCAGTGCTTCTACAATGTAAAAGAATTTATTGATTTTAATAAAAGTTAAATCCGTCCTGTACTTTATCACGCCATTGCTGTAGTGCTTTCAAAATAACTTATGAGAATTTCAGAACTATTTTCTTGCATGATTGTGTTGTCTTATGGCTCATATTAATTTAGTTTTATGTGTACTCAACTTTGACACGGTTGTGTACATAAATTCTGTAGCCCCATCCTGGTCCGGGTGGGGCTCAGAATAATCTATAGTTCGATAATAATTTGTACATGTAAATTTTTTGCGTTAAATTACAAACATATTGACATTCTATTAGTGTTATAACTCGCAGCTAATTTTTCATCTTATCTAGGATTTTTTGCTGAAATTTTTGAATCCGCCTCTGCCTTAGGGCCCTTGATCGGAATTGATGGGATGGTCCCTTGCTTGCTTCCGGAGAGTAAATTAGTTTATTGTCCTCCACGTGGTCATACGCAGTTTGTACTGTTTTTGACAATAAATGTATTTATTATTTATTTATTTATTATCCGTAAATTCACAAGTTTGGAATATTCTGTTCAGAAAAATAATTTTATGTCTTTTACCGAACTTTATTGCGACATCGCTCATATTATCATGATACGAAGTTAAATTTTCGTATGTTATAATACCCTAATACAGACACGAAACAATAATATTTCACGTTACAAATTACGTTTGTTAAGCGGTGTTCGGTTATTTCAAATGATTTAAATTGTTTAAGGGGGTGGCTTGCAAGCAGGCCGCCGAAAGATTTCAGGGGGCCGATTTGGAAATTGGGGATCTCTCCCCCCACTTCTTCACACTCGTCCACATCTTCCCCAAAACAGTAGTAAATAAACGTACGTATTTCAATAATAGTTGTAATATACACATTTTGTTGGCCTATCATACTTAGTAGTTCGTAAAACAGACATTAAGATATTTTATAAATAAAGAACAAGAGAGGTATGTAAATATGCTACAATTTCAATACACTCAAACAAATCTAAAATTTCCTCAGTTACTGTAATTTAACAATTATTGACATTACTGCACTCACAACTATTATAATGAACAATTCTTTATCATTGAGGAACCCTTCCTCAGAGCCGAAAACATTATAAATTAAAAATATTTTTCTGGTACCAACTTTCCAATTTCAATTGAGTTTTATAAGAAAATGTTATTCATCTATTATTGGAGCCCCCCCCTTAAGATCCCATTTCTTGGGGTCTGGCAGAAACTGCTCCCGTGTATCTATAACCATCTTGATGACACTACTTGCTGGAACTTACTTCCAGCAGAGTGATAATTTTACTAAGTACTATTACAAACTCACGTCTGAAAGGGAGTGGGAGAAATAGGGATGGGGTAGTCTTGAGGGATGTATGATTTTTTCACCTCAGACTTGACCTTGGCAAAATGTTCACCCCAACACTCTGAGGGTTGCTAAATGTGAAAAAGGGGGCAAAGAAGTTCCTTGTTAAGGGAGTGATTTAAGAGGTAAATTTCTGGTTACGTTGAGATAAAAATGTTATGGTGAGGTGCAGAAAATGCACCTCTAACTTTGAGCAGCAGTACATTTATAAATATATCATTCCACTTACATTATACAGTAGTACAATCTAAATTATTTAAAATAAATATTCTAGTAGTGCTACTATACTAATAAAATAAAACAACGTATGTTTTAAGAACACACAATTGCATGACAAAATTGCTAGATTTAAATCACTTGAGAAAAATGAGTAAATTATTTTTTTCCTACCAAACTTTGATACTTATCAATATTTATTCTGTAATGCATGATATTAAACCAACAATTATAGTAAATATAGGATTTGAAGCAGGAAAACTAGAAACATTACAGAAAAATGGTTTGTACTTTTCAAAAATTATTAATTTTGATGTGCAGTTGTCACCTAGATAAGTTGTACAAGGGGTTTATTTGAGGTTTTCAAATGAGTGGTAGATTTTCCAGTATCAAAGATAGTGACACACTCATTTCTCTCAGATGAAACTATGTAATTTTTTCAGTGATTCTTTAAAGCCCAAGAAAGACAAATAACAAGTTATAATATTGAATTTGAAGAAACATCAAAAGCAAAATATTTCCAAACATATTTTATGGAAAGTTAATCACCTTGCCTCACATTAGGGAGCTGTCTTCTAGCAGTTTGATGACGTATTCATTTCTTTTGTTGGTATTGTTAAAAGTTAAAATATTGGCAACTCCATTTCCTTGCACCATTGTATAAAATCAATAGCAATCAATAGCAGTAATTATGTTTAATTATTGATTTCCCTTGATTGCAGAGTAGAAATAATGTGGGTACATATTTGTATGATAAAAAAATTAATGGAACATGTGTTAGAAAATATATTTAATACATATTTTATTTTACAATCTGAAAAATTCTTGCAATTCTTCATCTTTTAGAACACCTTCATTCAACACTTTATACACATGTTAAAACAATATTACAAGTGTTTCATATGATAATATTTGAACACTACAACAACATATAAAAAATATACTATCTGTACAAAGAAAAGTTATCAATTCTGGTCATACCAATCAGTTGAATAAGTAGGAGAGAGCACTTGATTTCATATATTAAGAATTCATTGAAATAATTAGAATGGTACTGCTGATATGAGCACATAATTGAAACTGAAATACATTTCAACAATGTTAGTGTTGATTTTTTGTCTAACTGTTACCCAAAAGTGGCTCATAAAAACTGATAAATCATTGCGCAGTTAGTGCTGGAACTATCAGAATAGTAGATTGGAGAGAGACTCTTTGAAATAGATCATTACTATTGACTAGTAATTTCCTTTCACAAGTCTCTTGTTGTGCACATACAAAAAATAAAAAGTTAACAAAAAGAAATAAAAATATTTAACGGGAAGTTACAACTCATCTGAAAGTCATCCATAAATGACCGAGAGTTGTACAGATAAAAAACAAAATTGTTCATGAAACATTCAGGAGAAAAAGAAATAAAGAAAAAGTTCTTTTTCTATGATTGGTTTCTTAAAATGCAAACTATTTGGGTATCAATGGGAAATCAAGGAACATTGATTGAAATTTCATATGTATATATATAAAACAACAAAATATGAGTTAATACTGAAAGTCAATTCATGACAGTCTTATCACGATTTTAAACCCTTAATTTTTCAAGATATTAAAACTTAAAATATTGAAATAAAAACTTTAGAGTAAAAACATACCATCAACAACTGACGAAAACACATTTGTGATCTTAATTCATTAAGGATTTCTTAATTATATACAACTTTTTAACAACAATTATTATCTTGAAACATTGAAAATTTTTGTGTTATATCACTTACATGATTAATGTTTTTGAGGAATATCCTTCGCATAAACAGAAGTGTCATTCTAAGCTTATAATGAACAAGTGAAATTAGTTATCGGAATCTATTTAAAATGTGTTTGAGTATATAATTTTTAACACTTGTAAATATATATGGAATATTTACAAAATTTCACCCAATTACTGAATGTTCTAATGGAATTATTATTTTTACATTATTTCTCCGTGTTCCATAATCAGCTTTATTCCAGAAGGTCAATAACACATTTCGTTCCTCATATTTATCACAGCTTCTATTTGTAGAATAGCACCTCGAGCATATAATCATGAGCTGAATTTCAGCTGTCTGAAATGAAATGACGAAAACTATTATCACCATTTATTTACCAAAATATATGAAGAAATCAATAGCAAGTAAAACAAAGAAGTTATCAGTATTACCAACTCATCAATAACTGATAATTATGACTTACACTTATACGAATCCCAGTCTGAAGTGTTCTTTACAGTATGAGAATTTACCTTTAGTAAGAGCATTATTTTAAATAATTCCCAAGTTATGTGTATAATGTATGCTATGTGCCCAAATATCAAAGTACTGACAATTCTAATAACTAAAAAATGTCAAGAGGGATGTTGTTCAAATGATTTTAAAATCATTTCTCTCTATGAGTTCATATTTTTACTTTTCTGCTCCTATAGATTTAATATCCTCAAGTCTTAAATATTCTTTTTTGCAAGTTAAAAAACAAATTCCATCATATGGATCTTAATCATAAACAATCCTAGATCTTACAAGGAAATATTGTCCAACCTTGTGGAGCATCTAACTTGCCAAAGTGATAGTATTCAATCAGTTCCCCATTTGTTAGGAAAAACATTCTCAAGAAAAACATTCAGGAACTTTTGGATCTCAACGGACCTTAACTCTCAAAGGTCAGTAGACTACTAAAATATTGAATACCAGTAGACTATCACAATTCAGTCTTTAAATCACATTTGATACAATAATAGCATTCCTTGATATAAAGAGAAAAAAAGAACAGTTAGAATACACTTGAAGTGTATTATAAGCAACATTGTTTGTTCCCATTTACATCCTTTCTTATATAATTATTCTTTCTATAAATAATTAGTGATGTTTTTCCAATATATTTACTACTTTTTTCTAAATATTTTGAATTTTATTTGCTTCTCAAGGATAAAAAAGAAATCTAATTAGGGAAATAAAAGAAAAATGATAAACTACCTTTAAAATCAAGAATGTCAATATTTCCCATTAGAGAACATCAATTTAAGGCAAAGGAGAAACTTACAATTTTGGATTTATATTGTCCCAATATAATATACTGCGTTTGATGGGGAAAGACAAAGGTCGATTCCTGGAAGATTCCTGGAACATATAGTAAAACACAAATGCATTAGCTATTATTCAGCCTGATAAACCAAATATTAACACTAATTATTAAAGTATCAACTTTCCAACCTTTTTTAAAAAATCTGTTTATGCAAAATAAATTTTTATTCTGTTGGCTTAAACATAAGAATCAAGACTGTATTGTGTTGGGAAATTTAGGGAACTAGTGTTCAAAATTGACAATAATGTCTTAGGAACTATGCTCAAGAAAGATTTGTTAAAACCAAGAACCACAATTTTAATGAGCTCGATTTTAATGTCTCAATAATCACAAAATATTTTTTTGTGCTTGGTCTAGCAATGTATGACACTTCCCCCATTAAGTAAAAAAATAATTTTCTTTCCCAACAGGACAACTAAATATTAATAAAATTCATAAAATAGAGGTGGGATGAAAAAGCAATCTACTATGGTCTCATTTCCAAGTAGGTTCATTTTAGTACTTTTTTCACATTAGACATTACATATATGTTTAAATCCAAGAACAGGGGATTTGATTGTTTACAATTCTTACATGAAATGTCAAATGTTCTTGAAGAAAAATGAGAGATGCTTTTTTTTCTCATTTGTAGTGTTGATGTTTACTACTGTCAAACAAATAAGGAACTATTGGATTGAACTCTGAAGTGTCTTTTGAGTTCAATGACAAAAAATTACAAATCAATGGGATGGATAGCGTATTCAATGCAAATTCACCTAATAACAGAAGTAGTTGTATTTGAAGTTTATTGCCCTATTTCATTAGTATTAAATTAAATAAAATATCTTATACATACATTTCACTATTTTTGCATGTACTAATTCATAAAATCATGCATTACTCAGATAGTGCCCCATGCAACCACAAGATCCTGGAGACCACAAGGGTGGTGTCCTGATATAGAGATTTTATTTTATGAATTAATTGTGTTGACATCATTATGTCATATTGGAATTACTTTTAACTTTCTTATAATTTATTAAATATCATGCATCCATTTTGTTTTCACTGTACACCATTGCCAATCAAGGTAATCTCAGTCATCCAGATATGTTTTACTCAGCAGTAGATTAATTTTTACAATTATTGCTTTTTATAATATTCATGTCTCATTATTCATTTGTGTATAATAATCAGCTTTTATCACATTTATTTATATAATCTGAGACAAGTCTAAATAAATCATTCTACAAAAGATCGCAATATAATACATTTAAGCTTTCTACACATTTTTCACTCTTTAATAGTGTGTACATGTACACATTTGAATCATTCTTACAGGTTCAACTAGTATTAAATAAAATGCTCTACAGGAAGTACTATAGGAACATTAGGTAGGATAATAAAAAATCTGTGGGTTAGAAAATGAATCCTATCGTATTCTAAACGGACGCTGAGTACGTCACATCTTACGTTAACTCTAACGGAGAGTTCAGTCAGCCACCTTGGTTTACGATGAGACTCTGATTGGGACCTCCAACCTCTAATGGTAGGTTTACAAGGATTATCAGATGGTGTTTGGCACTTGGTAGCTTCTGCAGAAGGTAAATAAGCAATAAAAGCTTTCTTTGTACTATTTGCCTGAAACAACAAAAGGAAGTTTATAAAAATTTTGATCACTATAGAAAAGTTCAGTAAACATATGTTCAATATCAAGACAAAATAAAATAAACAGATGCAATATGTTTGAACAACCAGTTATAACTTTAAAAATACAATATTATTTTTAATCAAGATCAATATATTTCAATATTTTTATTTTGAGACTAGATTAAAACCTGCATGAGTATGACTGCACAGCACAAATGCAACAAATATTCTTATCTTAGCTTATAATTAGATAAAAATTAATCCTTATTTTCGAAACTGTTCCAAATGCGTATAAAACTAAAAGAAAGTCAATTAATTTGTTAAATGCAAATCAAATTCTCTTCATCACCTATACTGATAGAGAATGAATCATTTTATATGTAGTGGTTTTATTTAAATTCGATGGGATGTGTGCATTATAGTTGTTTATTATGTTCAAAAAGTTTGTTAGTGTTATCCTTACTTTGAACTGTAAACAAGATGTAATTTATGTAAATGATAAAATAGCTCAGTAGATACTATAAATCAAAATACCATGATAATGTATTTCTGTAGAAGCAATTTTGCAAGATATTACAATTAAAAATTAGTGAAATAATGAATATGAATTTTTGAAATAGTAAATACTATCGATGTTGGAATCTCATGATTCATCTTTCCTCAAAATTTACCTAGCAAGAGTACAACTTCTTCACATTTTCAAAGAATATAGTAAATCATCTGTGTAAATATACAATTTTAAATTCAAAACCAACAGAATTTAGCAAAACATTTCAGTTACCTCTCGCTTAGGGTTAGGAATAGGAGTGGGAGCTCTCTCATTTCTTTCCTGACTGTTCAGGAGATAGTCGCTGATTACTCCATCACCAGAAATGTCTTGAAGGGATCGATTCCTCCCTTTAAATCCTTTTTCCAGATTTCCCTGAGCAAAAATAATTAACAGTTATAAGTGCCAACTACAGAAAATTGAAGGAAACACTCAAATAAATTATTTTCAAACCCAATAAATTTTGAAAATTTTCCAAAATAAATAAGAATTAAATTTTTATTGATGAATAGGATAATCCATCTCTCCTTACTTACAATAAAAAAGTCCGAAGGAGAGAGCAATGGCATTAGAAAATAAAAAAAATGTACTCTTTTGATAATCTTTTATAATATCATCAAAATGTAAAGAATGTTCTTCCCACTTACCTGAGGCCTATCAATCAATTCTAAAGAATATGATTTGTTCGTCATTGACTCCTTCGCTTTCTTCACATCCAACTTCTTCACCCTTCGAGGAGGTTTGATTGGAGGAAGAACTGTCTTTTCTCGAGCTGATCGTGGGAAGGTAGAATACTGTGGGGGACTTGTTTCATCATCAGATTCAATGTCGGTAGATTTGTGATTTTGGGAAGCTTCTGCTTCCTCGAGTTCTTCTTGCGCACTCCTCACATCTTCATCTCTTGTCATGGAAAGAATTCTCTGCAACTCGCGTTCTTTTTCAGCAATTTCATTACTTAATCTGGCCAAAGCCTCTTCACTTCGATCTTTCTCTTCAACCAGCAGTTCCTGTTGTTCCTTAACGACAATCTACAAAATGATAAAATAGATGAATGAATTATTACGTGAGAAAACGTAAATGGAATTTTGATTGTACATAACATCAACATATTTGGATAACACATAATACATTTTCTTGTTACTCAGTTTGAAGGATGGTGGAAAATTATAAATGCATGTAGTAGAGTAAATAAAAATCCTGCACAACACTTCATCTGTCATAAATTGTATCATTCTATAGATTTATTAAAAAGTTTTAAATCAGTGGTTTTTAAATTTATATTCAGATTTAGTGTCTAATGGCAAAATTATTTTGTTTTGTTTAGGAATAAAAATCCAATTTCAGGAATAAAAATGCAATTTCAGTTGTACCTGTGATATTAGTTAGAAAATTATATGAATTACCTCTCATCTCCCACTTGAAGAAATGAAATATATTTATTTCTTAGCATCGTTTTAATAGTTCAAAGTGCGACTACTAAGATATTGTTATCTGGTGGCAAATGCATAATTTTATTAAGAATTTTATATACAAACAAACTCTTTCTGCTATGTAAAAAGATACAGTTTGAGAAATTAATGTGTATTGGTTCTTGTATACTATACATTGAATTATCAATGTTTGACCCAAAGCTACATTAAATTTGGGACTCCCGTAATACTATTCTCAAAAAATTTTGGACTTTTTGCACTAGCCTGGTGAGGCTAGAAAATATTTGTAGCTTTCAGTTTCTTGGCCCCTATGACTGTGCATTACCAGAGCAAAAATTATCGCTGCGGCATACAACCACTGTTGTGACCAGGACCCAACAATGAAGTTCAGTGTCTGGCAGAGTAGGTAAACTTTTTTGGGGTGTCTTTAGTGCTCACCATCATTGTCTTTAGTCAACCGAAATATTTTTAAAAAACTTAAAAAACTAGAAAATGGCTTATGGTGAGATCAAGGAAATACCTTAACTTAATTCCCTCAACAAAATGAGTGACAATCTGTATCTTAAAGACTTTAAGAGGCAGATGTAAAATAATAACACAATTAAGCTTTATTCTTTGAAGTGTTTCTTAACACTCGCATCAAAATTATTTTCTTAAAGATATGAAATACAGTACCTGAAGCTTTTCAATGCCATATTTTAATTCTTCACATTCTTTGCTTAGTTGAAGATTATCAGACTCCAGCATAGATATTTGTGACTTAAGTTTATCAATCTGAAAAAATTAATGACACATTTTTAAATTCTTGAAGTTATTAATAATAATTTCTTAAATTGCGGTGAATTTAAGTTATCAATAATAATTTTTTAATTTGCAAGATGAACCTCACCGCCAGGTAACAGATTCACAAGTTGAATGTTAATGGTAGACTAGGCCAGGAGGTAAACAGGATGACGCAGTTGGTAAGTGCATGAGCATGTTAAACTCAAGGTCCCGAGTGCTAATCTCAGTCTCGTCTTCCATTTTCATTCAACATAACATAGTTAATAATAATTTGTCAAATAAACAGTTAAAAACTGTGAAAGACTACTTGGGGACAATAAACTAATTTTATGTCCAGAAGCGAGAACAGGAAAGTGTCTTGAAAGGAACTTTAATTGAAGGAAAGATGACATAAGAAATACTTGTCTCATACTCTTGTATGGTACTTGTTGACCATTTAATAAAGAAAACCATATGTGAAATACTTACAGTGAATAAAATATGTCTTTCATGTATTTTCATTACTTTCCTTTGAAAGTTATCTGTGCAGACAAATTTGGTTTTACCTGCACATGGGATGATTGTAGTGAAAATAAAGAGTGAAGAAGGATGAGGAGCAAGATGAATATTGATTGCCAACAAGAGAAAACAGTTTAATGAAACATGCCATGGTGTGAAATTTGAATAAACCTATGGTGTTAGAGGAAATGTTCCAGAGAAAGCCAACAATTAAGATGAGTCACTCAACTCATACAAAGAGTGTGTGTTTCAGAGGTGACTCACTTGGCATAATAGGATGATATGATAAAAATGTCTGTACATTATCATTTATTTAGTCACAAGAAATATTTAAATTTTAATACTTATAGCACTAGTTTTTCATTATAATGATTATTCTGTTACCAATTTAATACCAAACATTGAAGCAGAATGGAGAGAGTGGGATAGTGATCTTTATCTGTATTTTTGTTTATTGGTATAAAAATATCAAAACATATTTATTTGAAACTACTAACCTGCCTAACTACCAGTTGCCCTACAACTGGTACAATTTGAAGGATGATAAAAGATAATTCAATGAACGTATCATTATTAAAATATGACCTTATTTAATTCCTTATATTTCATTAAAAAACATTAATATGATTATGGATTTGGTTTCTTTTGTTTAATAATTCAAATTCAATTTAATTCAACATTTCAGTTCAAATCCAAACTTCTTCTTAGGGCATTTTGTTGGATTAGCTGAATTTTTAAATAGTATATACTAATTATTCTTGTCATTAATATTATTACATAAATGCTCCTTAGTTAAGATCTGATTTTCAAAACAAAATGGGGCAATATGTGTCATCTGCAGAAAAATATATCAAAGATGCCAAAGAATGGAGAAATTGTGGAAGTAAAATATTTTTCTGCTTATATCTACATTTAACAAATTTTGACTCTACAGATAAAACATCTGTTGCAAATTTTTCATTCTTATTTCTATACTTTTTTCAGGAAATCAGTTAAGTTTATCTCTAATTTTATTGTTTCATAAAACATTCGTTTATTTTATACATACGTTCATGATTGCGAGATATAAAACGGGCTGCAACATCTGACGAATAGCACTCTTTGAGTGCATAGGGGTCTTATTATTTCTGTTCAACACAATCACACAATCAGAAGAACATGTTTTATATTTTAAGTTATTCGTAACAATAGCAATACATTTCGTTTATTGTAAGGAATTATGACGACGACTGCAATCGTTAATTTACGAAGACATTTCCTAATCATATCTACCTAACGAATTTTTACTTACATCTTTCTCGAACGCCTCCTGCATAGCATCCATGGCATCGCCTCGGCCTTGCAGCTCCTGGCGCAGGTCAGCGCACAGTCTGCGTTCTTGCGCCAAGCGTTGGCGCAGAGCGTCTGCTTCCTGCTGCGCGCGCTCACATGCGCCATCCGCCGCCGCCAACGCCTCCGCCAGCTGCGACGCCTAGTACATAAACAGCGTAGAATCAGGATAAAGAAATATTATGAAACGTTCAGTGAACGTAACAAATATGACCAGAAATGTTGGTCACAGCCATTACAGTAGCACTCGCTCTGTTCAAGAAACATGCGCACAAAAATTACATTTTCAAAGTCAAATAAAGCAGACAAATGAAGTAAACCATTCTTTTATGACGTGACTCTTTTATTACCAACACTCCACTTTCGGTAGTTTGAAATGTAAATATTTAAAATTTTAGACATGATGAAGTTGCTTCTACGTAAATTCTACGAACTACAGTTAATATTCTTAAATGAATTGATATAATATTATTTTAAATACGTCAAATTATAAACAGAAATGTTCATTCCAAACAAGGCGAAGTTAAAATTATCAAAGAATCACGAGTAAATAAAAACAAATGTACAGTTCTGCGATAAAGAGAATATGTGGACCACAGAAATTGTACTAATTACATTACTAATATACTTAACGATTGAAGTTATCAGTTAAATTGAGGTTAGGGATGCCTCGGCTGACTCCTGATACACACCTTCGCAGCAGCCGCCGCTCTTTCTTCTTCCGCCTTCCGCGCCATTGCCGCAGCCTCCTCCGCCGCCGCCTCCGCTGCTTCCGCCGCCTCCTCCGCCGCTGCTGCCTCCGCGTTGGAACGTCCCAGGCTGCAGCCGCCTCCACACGGCAACCGCTTGGCGCCATCCATAGCCTGAAGGCGTGCTCGAAGATCCGCTTCCGATGCGCGTAGGGCCTCCACCTTCAGTCACAAGACAAAGTAACCATTGCTTAATTTGGGTCTTGATTTTTGCAGCAATAAAACAGGAACCATGTCATGAAAATTTTTATTTTTATTTTTTTTATTTATTTTATTTATTATTTATTTATTTTATTTATTTAATTTCGTGTCGTGTCTGCGTCTTGTAACATTCCACAACAATCTCCTTGTTAGTCTATTTTCTTCTCATTCTCCGTCTTATCTTGTTCGCTGTCCCTCTTTCATTTCCGTCTTGTCCTTTTTGCCATTTTCTCGAGACTACCCTATCCCTATCTAAAGAGAGAAGGGTAGTATTCATCCATCTAACTTATCATTGGATCCTTTATTTCTTTAATGCTGGTTATATATTTCTTAAATTTATGGTATTTCATAATTCCTCACTATATCTTCGGGGCCATGTCATGAAGAAAATCCGGAAACCGGAGGAAATCCGGAGAAAAAGTGAAGAGAAAAATCAGGGTCGGGGTGGCCTTCATAGGAGATGTACTCAGACATTCCAAGATCGTGTACATACGCAGTATTAAATAATGTTTCAGTTCTAAAGTAACGGCTTGAAAAACAAAATTACTTTTACCTACTAATAAATAGGGTTAAAGTATTGTATTTGTATGTTATTGTCAAAAATAATTATGTACATTTTGTATAAGGCATTATCAATTGACGAGTTAATAAGAGCAACTCGAACGTACTCGACGGCTGGATCACCATTTCAATGAAACTTCGTGTTCATTCTTTTGTGTTTTTGGACAAACTATTCGCTGTTGACGTAAGAATTTTATTGGACTCATGATTATATGTAACACACATGATTTATGTGGAGGTAATCATAGTTCTGAAACCTTGGTGGAGAAAACTTTTCCATTTTCGTCAACGTGTTGGGCACATCTGAAGAAAAATCAATGAATGTGCGGGGTCCAACATGGAAACACGAACCTAGGCAACCCGCCTCACAATAGTGCTTGCGCAGTTGTCTACATGATGCGTTTTCAGGAGTTGAACTTAAAAGTCGCACAAGACAAAATAAGCTATTTTTATAAGTGGGTGAACTGTTTTGAAATATAAATTATGCTACACATATTATTTTATAAGAAGATTTTGTTTGTATGAATGAAACTGAAGACAAATAAAAAATTGAAAATACTGAATGTGTAAACATACACACAAATAAGATAATGATTACGTGCAATACTATAAGTTCAATGGTATTTCAAACGAACTATTTTTTCTATTAGAGTGTTAAATATAAGATCTCAGAAACGTATTGTTTTAAATGAACAACAGATGTATTTCGACCAAAGAAAATAGTGAAAACGAGAAATTTATACAACACATAGGAAGTTGATTCCTTATAAGTGAGTTTAACTCATTAAAATATTTAAAATAATAATAACAATAAAGTATCTAGAATGATTGAACTAATGTAACATACCGATTGTTAATCCGTATATTATTCCTAATTTGAAGATGAATATTTCCCTCGAAGCTTTTAATTTATATTCCTTAATGTTTCACAATATTCTCTATGCACTCGTAATTTTGAAGAGAAAAAAACAATATTAATAGCCAACCCACATATTTATGAATGTAAATTCTAAGTAAGTACATTATGCGCTAATATTTTATTTAAAAAATCATTAAAGCACTTTGTTACCGAAGTAGATCAATCGTGGTTTGCAGGGATTTCATAATGACAGGTAAATGAATATTGTTCGAAATAAAATTAAACTTAATCTAATAATACAACCTGTGAGAAAAAAGAGCTCGTAAGTTGAAAAGCAATTCCAGGATACATACCTGTTTCTGATATCCCCCTTCCAACTCCGACCAGAGATCGTCCGCTTCCTGCAGCGTCTCCATGTACGCTTTCTCCTTCCTCTCCAGATCTCGCACCTTGTGTTTGAGCTGCGCCTCGGCCTGCAGCGCGTGCCGTAGCTGCCTGCAGCATTCCTCGTGCTGCTGAACCTTGACAGGGGACGCTCTCGCCTGCTGTTCGTCCGTCATGGTCTGTCGGTCAGTCTTATTGGAGTCTTTGGCCGCGGCGACGACGGGGCCGACGCCGCGCTGCAACTCGCGTTCGAGCTCCTGCATGCGTTGGACGAGACGCTCCTGCGACGAGCGACACAAGCCGTTGCTGCAGGCGTCGCGGCAAGGGCTGCGGTTGGAGAGGGGTTTGTACTCGAGAGGCAAGGGAGGCGGTGGGCTTTTGGGGAAGGCGCGGGCCACTTGAAGCATGTTCCACGCGAGGACGGCAGGCCACCAGGTGAGTAGGCCTTCCAGTTGGTGCTTGGAGTCGGTCTCTCGTTCCTCCAATTCGAAGTTGCGTTCCTCGTAAGCGCTCAACATGGACTGGAGGTAGCAGACCTCGCGTTGGAGTTTCTCACCGTCCTTGAGGCTGCTCTTGAGGTTGGCGCTGACGCGGCGTTCTTGCAAGAGTTTGGATTGCAGGTCGCGGCTCTCTTCACTCATCAACTGCAGCTTCATCTCAAATCTAGATAACGTCACATTACATAGTTTCAGAAACATCGTATGATATGATATAGAAAAACTATATATATATATATATATATATATATATATATATATATATATATATATATATATATATATCTCTGAGGTATTATTAAGTAAAGTAACTATTAAGTAGCCTTTAAGCACTACTCTCATTTGTTAGTGAAGTAATTCTGAAATAGAAAACGAGCAAACAGATTTTACTTTTCTTTACCAGTTTATTCGCTAACAAAATGATAATATGTTAAGAGAAGTTGGATATTTTATTAGAAATAAAAATGACTGTAAGGAAGAAAATTCTTTGCCTGGATTGGAATGGTTTATACAAAAATATTAATCATTATGTACGACTAACTAATATAATAATATTGAACATATGCAGAAATCGTGTAAATGTACGAAAGATGTGTAGTGAATGTTCTATGAGCACGAGTGTGGAAATAAAATGAGAAGTATGAAGTTTAGACAAGGGAGGGAGAAACTGAACACTCACTTCTGGCATCGCAGCCGCGTGTCGTTCTCCGCTTCCTCCAACTCGCAGCGTTGCTCCTCCAGACGCGCGTTGGCCGCCTGCAGTCGCGCAATCTGCTCTTCCAATTTCTTCACTTGCGCCTCCATCTCTTTTTTCTGCTTTTGCAACAACGCCGTGTCCTGCGCACTTCCTCCACTGTTCTTCTCGTACAAGCGAACCTTCTCCTCCAAAGCGCTCAAACGCTCTCGACAGAACGCCAGATCTCCTCCGCGCTCTTCGACCCGTTCACGGAACTGGTTCAATTTCTGAATCTCTGCACGCAGATCGCCGTGGCTGGGCACTTGCTGGGGACCCCCGACGTCGACACTACCATCTGTCTGCGTGCCTTGGGAACACAGTTCTTCCGTGCATCGAAGACAGAAGTTGGCGGCCAAAGTACTGACGATCTTGTTGGGCGTCAATTGTTTCGCGGTAGCCTTGGCGTCCGATTGGTTGGGCTGCAGCATTTCATTGAAGGGTGGGACAGTGGCGATGATACGCGAAGGGAACTTGGAAGGATCGCCACTCAGTGCGAAGTCAGGCAGACTCTTCATGGTGTGGTTCTGAAATGCAAACGTAGAAAACGATACAATGTTTAGTCTTCCAGACAAATATTTGTCGTATAGTAGACATAATTACAACGCTCCTCTAATGTGTACGAAAAGAACATTACAACAAAAAATTTTCATTAGTGGAGAATCATAAAATCCTGAAAAATAAATGTCATACGTGTAATTTTAAAAAGGGGTTTACATTTTGTATTTTGTCGATGGTTTTTTGATTGATTCGTTTATCTCTCGAAACAATGGAGCATCATCTTTCCACGGTGGTTCGTAAGATCGGCGTACTAATGACTTTTGATGAGCTCTAATTTTTTTAAATTTTATAAAACTTTTCTTTTGTAGAAGAAGTTGAGAGATTGTCGACCAAAATTTAATGAACCTTATGAACATACGACTGACACGCACAATTATTCATTCCATTAGTTTTTCTTCCTTCGTTGTTGATTATTTTTCAATTTCGCGTGTTTTTCATTAATACATAATAGATAAATTGGTCAAATTTGTTTTCATTTCTATTCTGACAGAGATGTTATATAAAATGAGGTTATATTTAGTAGTGAACATTGTTTACTTGTTTGTTTATTTTTGAAATTCTTGTATAATGCAAAATTGTACAGAAGAAAATATATAAAACAAATAAAAGTAGGAAATAATTGCAAAACCTTTTGTAAGACAATATAATAGGTGTCAATATAATGCTCAAAACCTTTTGAAACACAACATAATAATAAATGAAAGAAATTTACTAAAGCTCCTACACCTAACATACAGGAGAAACAAACATTCAACAAAATCTACAGAACACTATGTTGGAGACGATTGTAAAGTCATCTTAAACTTTTCACCTGATTCTCTAGAGAACGCACCGTATAATTATCCCTACGAGATACTAGATCAAGTAGGTACAATCATGGCCACCTTAGATACAAGGTCATAACATTCAGTTTGTGACGTTACGCTGTGCGGTCAAACACGGGATAGAATCCCTACAAATTTTCTCTTCATTTTGCTATTAATTCTTAGTGTTTATTTTTTTTTTAAAATTTATATTATGTGGTTTATTAATTGTTTTACGCAATTTAATCTCTTTGATTGGTCATATTAAATAAATAAATAAATAAATTGTCAAGGAAGCGGTTACAGCATATGACCACGTGGAAGCCAATAAACTTATCAAGGAGACTAATTTACTCTCCGGAAGCAAGATACTGCTAATATTCCTTAAAAAAGTAGAAATGTAAGTCTAAGGTGGCCGTGGTACAATTTATGACGCAATACCTCTTCTTCGTTATGCAATTTTGGTACATTGACTATTTACTTCCTTTGGCGCAACAACAATAACAATTTAAATTCTGCTGACTCCTTCAAAGTTAGAAAAATATTATTTTTGGGGAAGTTTCGAAGAAACCTAAATAAGGTGTTTGGCGGGCATAATTTGTGCAATGATGAGAGTTTAAATAAATGGTGAAACAAATAGTACATATATTGTTCAAATATAAGATTAGAATGCCAGAAAATTATGTCTGTAAGGATACCAATTTTTGTTAATTGATTTAGTATTACGAGAGAAAGACGGATAATTTCTTAACGTTTCCAAGCATACGAGTGTAATATGGAACTGGAGTCTGTATTCCTTCTAACATATATTGTAATAAGTAAAAACTTAATTTTTACAAATATGCACACAGAATTCGGATTGTAGTACATTTTACACATTAAATACAATATCGGTAAATACAATAAATTCTACCCGTTCAAGAGAACACTTCACCCAATCTTTTGCATACTTTGCTGTAACACGAACATGAAACTACCTCGAAACCCCAGTAAAATGCAAGTACAATAACAATTATCTCACGATAAAAGAAATATTTTTGAAATAATAATACCAATATATAGAATGAATTCGAGTTGATTTTAAGTTGTAAGCCATTGGAACATTTGCAATATCTTGGATTTGGAAGACAATCTCACTAAGATACTTAAGGAGTAAGGCTGCATACAATCCAAGCAATTCTCCCCCCCCCCCCCNTTTTATGAGATAAAGAATCACTCTAGCGATCAACTATTTCTTTTGCCTTTATAATTCCCGATCCCGGATTACCCATTCCACAGTTACATCTCATTCTTATTTTTTAAATAATTTTTCTCGTAACTATATTTTTTTCTATTTATCTTTTCAGTAATTGATTTTCACAGTTACTTTCTTTATATATTCCTCTCACATTTCGTACGTTTCTTTGTTCCGAAATATTTTTATATTTGTGTACGTTCATTTTATAGTATTGTATCGCATTTCTTGTATCTTTATTGTAAGTAGGACATTCAAATAAAATTTGGCTACGGAAGGAATTAATCTAACAATTCAATATTTTGAAATGCACCTGACACTATTTTCTTATTGCATTTGTCGATCTAGCTAGGAACTATGTTGTCATGGGAAAATGTTGAATGAGAATCACACGAGAACAGCTGAACAGAGTTTACTTGTTGCGTGACAATTCTCCGTTTATAATACGATGTTCAATAACTCAATATCAAGGGAAAATGTAGGTTTCAGAGGTTAAAGTTAAGTTCTGTACGTTCAATACTTGATAGAATCAAGATGATATTACAAATTATTGCATATATCTCCATACACAGCATTATTACAGTCCTTCGCGTAATAAATTACTCGTTTTATTTTTATTGTGTTTGACCTTGGTTATGAAAATATAAAAAATTTTGAATAAAGACGCAGAATTTAAAGCTAAAAAGAATAAGTATTTCATTTTTCTGCATACCTTACAACTTGCGTTAATTTTTTTTCATGTATGACGCGAATGTTAATATTTACTACTGCAACATACACGTAAATCATAATAAGTGAGAGTAAATACATGTAAATAATATGAAAGCATAAATACATCGAAATATTAGTTAACTAAATAAGTTTTGCAGCTCTGATATCTTAAAAGCTGTAATATGGCGAAAGCAACTAAGCGAAAAATGAATTTTTCGAATATCAAGCTGCTCAAGGATATAATGAATTAATCAAAACTTCACGGCACAGTACCCTTTGTTCGTTCTGTCATGCAACCCCCGCCGTTTGGTCATGCTATGTTATCTTCATTCAATACGGAGAAAGCAAAGAAAATTTTGATGAATGAACCAGACGACGAGAATGTTCAACTTCTCCAGGAATATTTCAGTCTATAGCCACCGTAAATGGGCAGTCCTACGATCCACACATATGTTCTCAAACATTGTTCTCCATTTTTAACATAAAATTTAATGTTGAATTGTGCTTCACTGGTAATGTATAATCGGGAAGTGAGGATTTGTATAAATTAGGTTGTATGGAAACACGTCTATCTGTATCAAACGAAATACATCAAGAATGTTCTCTTGCAAACGAATTCTAATAAAATGGCATAATAACTAAGCACTTAAGGCGAGCATTATTGACCGTTGTATCTACGGTCAAAGCAACACGCTTGTGATATACAGTTTTATTACAAAATTTGAAAATAATTCAATAATATTTTGAAACGCTTGTTACTAGGGGTTTAATACAAAAATCTACGAAACCTTTCTATTCATTTACTTCAAACTTTTCTCGTCAAAGACACTCTTTTAAGGTATTTTCATAGTGAAACATTATAGTCAATAAATGGGGGGAAATAGAAAGTGATTTGACAGTTGTAAACAAAATTGATAAGGGCCTAATACCATAAATTTTGCAATTATAAAATGAATAAATAAAGAGTTTTTTAGTAGTCAGACTTTGAATAAACTGTATATCCTTCTACTGAATAACGATTAATAAATAATATTTCATACAATATTTACATGTATTGTACTTTGTCAAGTTACATTATTGTACCAGAAAGAAAAACCTTCAAATAGGATGCCGACTTAAGGTCATCATAATAAATTTATTCACAAAAAAGCAGTTAGAAAATGTGTATGATGACGTGGAGGGTAATAAACTCATTTACTCTCAGGATGCAAGCAAGCGATCATCCCATCAATTCCCATACAGAGTCGAGGGTGGAGGATTTAGTATTTCTAAATGAAGTTATTTAACAAATACAAACATTTATTAATTTTTGTTCCCAAAATATATCGGAGTTCCTAAAATAAGTCAACATTCGAGATTAGTACTGACGACATTCCCGCACCCAGGACCGAGCCTTGTGGGTTTACGTATAAATCCGCTTCAACCTGAATGAAAACCGGAGGAAATCCAGTAATAGGATAGGGGAATGGCAAATACATGTCGAGAAATGTACTGATGTTGAGGGTGTAGAAGAAGAAAGCGTAATGTGTTTGCGTAAATGACTCACCAATATAAAAAAACACCTTTACCTGATGGAAAAAAACGGAGAAAAATCCGGTCGAGAAAGGTGGAAGGTGGAAGGTGGAATATTTATCGAGAAACGAGCTGATGTTGAGGAAGTAGATGAGTAGACAGAATGATGCGTAAGCGAAAGAGACTCACCATGGTGTTGTGACTGGAGGTAGCCGAAGCAGCAGCGGCCGCTGCGGCGGCGGAGAGCGCGAGGCGAGCGTCGTCCAGCAGCGCAGCCGCTTGGTGCAGCGTCCACTTGTGCTCCACGTTGACCAACGCCCGCGCCGCCTCCAGCAGCTTATCCTTCAAGTCGGGCACCGGCGCCAGCTGCTCCTGCAAAACGCAGTGCAGGCAAGCCCTTGCAGGACGACAACCCCCCGGGTTGCACGCTTTCAGCGTGGCGCCTGGCGCAGGCGCTTGCGCTCATCGATCCGTCGCTGGTGGACGCCGCTTCTTATGCCGCAGTCATGTTCCCCTCCTCCTCGTCCTCGACGGATGGTGAGGGGAGGGGGTACCGGAAGAAGGTGGACACCATGGTGGGGAAGAGTTTTTTTTTTTAAGTAAAGTCATTAAGGAGTACACGTCTGGGGTCTGTCTCCCCACACTAACCCACGATATACGACGTCTCTCATATAAATCAACTTTTCAATTTTACTCCACTTTTATTGGTCAAAGATTACGCGTTGTGAAGGAACCGACGAGTATGATATCGAATCAATAAGTCTGGAGTTAGTAAGGGGAATCCCCAGCTTAAAAAACCTCGCGCACGATCTGTCGATTCCGCGTATGGAATCTGCGTCCTTTTCCATTTTATTTTTTCAGTACTCAGAGAAGATGCTACCACGGTTATTAAAATTATGAGAATATATTCAGAAAAATGTGTTAGTAACAATTATTCATCCTCACTATAGTGAGTATAGTCAGCTTCTTGTACATGTCCATTTGAAAGCAAAATATTACCCAAATTTTGGACTCACTGGGGAAGTAAAATACTCTTTTAAGTAATTTTACTTTTGACTATAAAAATAATGCACATTTTAAAATAATGTTTATGCCATTTAGTTACAATTTTATGCATCGAAACATTCGAAGGTTGGGAAAAAAATTACTATTTTTCTAATTAATAACGAGATTAATAATTGCTGAATTCAACTAAAATGCGAGTCAAACTCACGTACAGTTAATGTCCACTAAACATCTTTCGTGAACAAAAATATTAATTTACTCGTGAGAATAAAGTGAGGAACTATATATATACTGTCTCTTATACACATCTTTACAATNAGGTCGTGCACGCCAAGATCATCCTCACTGGCAGGCAGTGACAGCACGCCGGAGTCACTCACGTCATCGTTGTCAGTGTCCGTGCATACGTCACGAGTGTCTGGACCGGGGCTCCTGGCAGGCACCTGAAGACAAACTCTTACGCATGAAGAGAGTCATAGGACCGGTCTCTAAATGCTCAGCTGGACTAGGTCTGAAGTTGATCAAATCAGCTGGTCTAGACCTAAGGTCACATGGTACGTGAATAATTTTTTCAACTATTGAAAATCTCTCCTATCATTTAATATCAGTGATAATTGCTATTTTATTAATAACTAATTATTCACAAAGTATTTATCGAATACGCACATCTATTCTTTGCGTATATTTATTGATTACGGATATTTATTAAAATATGTTTCATTTTCTAAATGTATATAATATCTTCACATGAAGAGAAAACAAAACAAAACAGTGGCATAAAAGCTGTACGTCTGCTGCTTTGGCTAAATGTGGCAAAAATATTTTTATAATTTCGTTTTTGTTAGGGTTATGTGAGTTTTTCTCAGACCAGGTTCCCATAATATTGTTATATTCTCTACGGATTACTTTATTAGGTCCACTATTCTCTTAATATTGAAGAGAAGGGACAAGAAATAGTGGAGAGTAAAATAAGAAACATACTGAGAGGGTTGAGAAATGCAGTAATGTATGATATATATCCAGAACTACTTCAGATAGGAAGGAAATGCATGTATGTTGGTGGTTGAAGTAGAGCACGAAGAGTGTAACTTCCGAAACTGAACAGCTTATTCACATTCTCTTTACCTTGATCTGTCATCGCTTCTTTCCGATGAGAGAGAATTTTTTTCGTAACACTTAACCTTACATAAATTTCAATTAGATACATAATAATACAATGGGACGTACCATTACGAAACTATTTCAGTAAATTGGTGATTTTATTGTGTAAATACCCTCTACACCATTCACTAGTAATTTTTCCGTAACCGAGCTCAAGGAGATAATTCAAGATTGTTTCTACACATTTGTCTTCTTGTTTGACAGTTATAAATATACACAGAAAAGAGAAGATACTAAATATTCGTTCGTATGTATAAGAAAATATTATCTCTTTCATTCCCACATTAAATCAAGACATTTCTTCTCCAGAATCTACAATGTACATATTTTCTAATTGCAAAAAGATCCTATTAAAAAATGAGATCATATTGGGTAATTTTCATCCCAAAATATTCTATGAATTTCATCAAAAGCAGTAGATTCGTTCTGGAAAGTGTATGTAAAATCATGCATTGGAATTAAAACTCAAAGTATAATAAGTTTTTGTCAATTCAATTTTAAACTATCATGATTATGTTTTGATTCGGATAGTAAATGAAATAAACCACGCGAATAATTTACCGTAACGTAATAGACATACTGCGTATAAATGTAGCCGCACTCTACGACACATCTTGCTTTAATACTCAACAGCGTAAATGGAAGAGAAACAAGCTAATATTAAGTTTATGGCTGTAAAGATGAGGGGATCCTTCATTTAGCAGTAAAACTACTACTAGCGTATCGACGTGGCATATGCGCCGAGAGCCGCTATGCTGTCTCCTTTATGCTATTGTCATGGCGGAGAAATTTATGAAGGACGTACTTGGTAGTGCCGTAACCAATCCTCAAGAAGCGCCGTTTAAGCATACGTCAGTATTTCAACCAACGTAAAAGGCATTCAGACATAAATCATCATGTGACAACGATCTGTTAGCTTGTTGATGTTTAGACCTAACGGTTTGCAAAATAATCAGTGTCTTTGGTCCGTATATCTTATCGTGATGGCTTAGCGGTAGTTGGCCCGGTCTGGACAAATAGCGAGATTGAATGTAGGCCACGTGGTTTACGACTCTCGTAATACTATTCGATTTGTAGAAGGAACTTTCACGATTTTTTTTTTTTTTTTGCGTTCAAAATCCTCACGTTAGTTATCAAATATTTCAATGGAAATTAATCAATATTAAATGTATGTGAGTGCGTAGCAAAAACGGGCATTTTTTGAAAGAGACTTCAATCAACATGCCACTTCACCGAAAATGTGTGAATTGACTAATGAACGCACAAACTCAGACTAAACACATTATTATGTGGGTGAGTTATAGGCTACCATTAATTCAAACATGACACTTTATGGTTTTCATTGATTTTAATTGTAATTCATTTTCAAGTAATCAATTCTCGTAATCATGATAATACGAGAGAAAAGTCAAATGTGAAAAGAAAATACGAAGATAAATTTGGGATATTTGAAGCTGCAGTAATAATAAAACTTATGAATTTTATCGAAACAATTGAAACATCCTTAACTTCACTATGTTAAGTTTATTTACATAGATAAAGTTCAATATCACGCTTCATTTCCTATTTACAAATACTACAATAAAAATACATTTAAAAAATGAGATCTGGAGGAGCTGCCAACGTTAATAGTCGAGCTTGTTCTCACAGCCTCGATACACCTGCGAGTGATATTTGTGAGTACGATGAACGTACCGAGTGTTCGCCAGCGCCTTCCAGCTCCAGGATACGAAACTCCTGCAGCTCGTTGAGTTCGCGCAGCTCCTGAGCCTCAGTCTGCAGCGCCTGCAGCCGTTCATTGGCAGCACGCGCTCGGGCTTCACTGCGCTTCAACCGCAGCTCCAAAGCGTGATGCGATCGCTGCAGTTCGGCGTGCTCTCGCGCCAGCCCCGCGTACAGGGAGTCCTGCTTAACATACACAAGGATAACGAACTCTCAGAAATATGGCGTTGTTAGAGAAAGTCAGACCCTAATATATTAGGAAATGTGGCGGGAAACAGATTCCTGTGACTTACCGAGATCGTCAAATAACATTGACTATGCATCGTCTACAACCTAGTAACAATTGCGACGGACCGGAACTCGAACTTGGGACCTCCTGCATTTGCTGCTAATGTGCTACCGCTGTACTACCCGCTTCGTCTCCCGAAAACCATGTACACTACTGATAACATAAAAGGGCTCATTTATTTTTCGAAGTCCCACGCTCTGACCAGTTTTGGATCTGTTAGGTTTGCAACGGAACTCTCCTCTTGCTTTCACTTCGAGAGGGGAAGTTTCGTTCGACCAATCGTAGGTCTATTTGAAACGGCGCCTATATTTGGAAGACATCGTGCGGCGGGTAAATCGTAACGAGATAAAATGTTTAATTACACCGCTATTAAAGAAATATTTTGTATTTTTTTATTATACACATTATACACTGCTCTGGAAATCAATAAATAATACTGAATATCGATACTAACATTATAAATGAGGAGTGAGTTAAGTATGTAGAATATATAAAGTATTTCAATTGTAAAAAAAATCGTCAACGAGGTTTTCATATTATTGATCTCTGATTATTTTTTTAGGTTGCACGATTACTACCAAATTGTTATATCGTGGATAAATATGTCACTAGAAGATGTAATTTATTTGTTTCTTAAGTAGTTTTACACTATTTACAACTCGAGAATTAAACTTTTGTGTTATTAGTTCATATTTGAGACAAACTTTTTCTATATTTATTCAATTTCTTTTCACATATATGAAAAACTTAAGAGAATCGCAAATTATGTGAAATTACTTTCGACAATACACATCATTTGTAGGCAATGAGATTTGATTTCTTTACTTCACTGTATAAATATAAGAAATTATAGGAATACTTATAAGTAATTTTGATTCGAATTATACCAATTCCATACGATATCTTGCAATTATATTCAAATTCTGTTAAAAACTATATTTTATCACAGTATTACGCAAACGTTTTTTATAGAAAGTCTAATATCTTTTACATTGCCTATGAAGACCTCTCGAGACAACGAATCTAGAGATGTCGTTTAAATATAGAGAATGGTAAAGTTTATTGAAGTCAAGAATATACAGAATATTTTTGTTATAGAAGTCCAAAATGTGTATAACAAAAAAATACAAAATATTTCTTTAATAGCGGTGTAATGAAACATTTTATCTCGTTACGATTTACCCGCCGCTCGATGTCTTCCAAATATAGGCGCCGTTTCAAATAGACCTACGATTGGTCAAACGAAACTTCCCCTCTCGAAGTGAAAGCAAGAGGAGAGATCCGTTGCAAACCTAACAGATCCAAAACTGGTCAGAGCTTGGGACTTCGAAAAATAAATGAGTCCTTTTAAGTTATCAGTGGTGTACAAAATCCAACTCGCCTGGTTCGGTGAACCTGTGACACACCCCAAATACGAGATACTTGACCACGGGCAGCACCCTATGGTGGAATACTTATATCGGGTTATACCCGGGGTATACTTATACCCGTTAACTCATTTTAACCGGGTATATGTGCTCCCAGAATAGGGGGCCGCCTGTGGTCACTTATGCCCTGTTTGGGGGGTGGCACACGTTCACCGGACGGAACAGGTCAGGTAGATGTTGTTGCACTTCGGGAGTGGAGGTGTAACGGTAGCACACCTTTACACAATGCAGGAATTCCCGGGTTCGAGTCCCGGTCCGTCGCAATTGTTGCTTGGCCGTAGACGATGCAAACTCACCCCCCCGTCCCGAAAAAAAGGTACTCAGAAGTTGTGAGTTAAAAACATTGGAGACTATTACACTAAGCAAGCAACTGAGAAATGAATGATGCCTACGGCTACATGGATCAAAGAAATGGTTGAAATCAACGAATAAACTAAGTAATGGTAGGGTACGAGAATTTAAGAACGTTATAAGTATATTTAATTATTAATCGTAAAGATAAACTAGCGCAGATACTTTGATAGTGTGAAATTTCTGAAAGAGAAAGATGGGATTTTTAGAAGAGAATTTAGGGTAAAATATAAGAGATACAAACAAGATATTATTTAAAAAATTTAGAATCCAGGGAAAAATTGAAATATTTAATGATTTCGTAATTCTTTAATACTAATATATTTAGAAGACATCACGACTATGTGATAGATATACAATATTACAGTAAGACGCAAATGAGCAATGATGAACACAAAGTAGTGACAAATCTATTTATTCACAGTATATGAAGCATGGCCACAAACAGAAGAGAAAAGTTGGAGTTAGACATTTAATTGCATCATTATAGATCTTGAAACGTTTTGTTATATAGAACTTGAAGAGGTAGAGTTGCGGCAAGCAGTTATACCACAGTTTGTGTACAGTTTTTAGAATTAAACACAATGTTTGAAATAAGTAGAGAGACGTAGAATAGCGCCAATTCCTTGGTATAAATTTGCAATGGAAATTTTATTACAACATGAATGGTATATGTCCGTCTTTCTTATAATTTCATGGCAGAATTTTGAACTCCTCGTTATGACACTAGAGACGTCATGAAATTTTCAACAGAAATCTGAAATTGAGAATCATTAAAATTATTTGAATAATCCAAATAGGTTACATCGAAGTACTAATTTTTAAAGAAGATGCATCACGAACTTCAGTTGTATTTTAAAATAACTTTTCACTTTCCTCGACGAGTGAAATACTATCGTGATGTTAATTAAGATTAAATTTTTGAGTTAAATTTCCAATAATAAAAGCAGATGAATGGTGGGCGAAGAGGAAATCGAACGTCTGTTGACTGAATAAATAATGTGTCGAGCTGAGCGAAATCTCTTTTGCACATTCGACATTTCATGAAATCATAAATGATTCAGTGCGCTGTAACTAACATCCTCTACATTCATTTTGTTTTAGCTTTATCAGTGAATAGAGATCATTATTTCGAAAAGAAAGAGAAAACGAGATAGGTAAACATAAAGAGATAAATGAGAGCAAGGCATTGTTTTTTAATTTGCATTACACTTGTATGCCAATAATGTAACATCGTTCAAGGCTTATATTTATATTTCATATTTAGGTAAGTAAAACTAATATTTTGAGTATGAATATTATGTAGCGTTTTATGCTACGAATACCTCGGTTGAACAGTATTGCTCTTCGAGGAATATACATGTTCTTTGTGGAAATAAAAAGAAATGTAAGAACTAAAATTGCAGCACCATGCTAATCAAATATTTTATTAGTACCGGAGGAACGTCGTAGTAAGACAAAAACGTAGGTAAACCTCCCGTTCTGATCGTTAGCGATGCGAGGGAATAAATCGTAAAAAATTTTAGCATCTTATTTGAAAATAAATTTGAATCTTTTATTAAAAACTACTTGTTGAGGCGTTATCAGCAATAATTTAGTTTAGCATTAAAGATTTGAGGAACTCGCATACTGATTCTGAAATTGTATATGAAAAAGTTTCGATAGTGATTCAACCACCCAATTACTAACTACCAAATGATTATTACAATCACTAGCCATGTAATTGATGGTAAAATTGTATGGGAAGATTCTCACTTTCCCACACAATTCTGTTCCATAAAATCTGTTTAGAAAACGTAGTACAATATTTTCACCACAATGTAGGAGATAAAGAAACACTTAACAATTACTTCACTTGGTTATGAGTCCCGTAATTGACCAATAAACATCTTGTTAAGCATCTAGTAATTTTATAGATTTTCACTCTTGCATCGATAAAATGCCATGAAGCAATCATGAAATATCACACCATTACGATGTTAAGAAAAATCTACAAGAAGTTTACTACTATCTTCCAATTTATATTCATTTTCTAGCATTAACTCTTCACATGGAAGATAAAATGCAAAGTAGATTCTATTATTAATTGGTTAATTGCGAGTTAATTGATCTAGTAATTTCTTCATCATTAATATCCTAACTACCAACGACCACTGTATAATAGCTAAGGAAAGAATATAAGTCAATGAACTCTTTAGTTGTATTGAATATCCCAAAATTCCACATTATTTACTGTAATACAGCATATTGCACGTGAAAATATTAGAATTAGGTATTTAACTGGAAATATTTTTCACGCTATAAATATTCAGATAATGTCATCGCTTTACACATTTTACGACAGAAACAGGGTACAGGTTCGAACTCACAACTCCGAGTACCTACTCGAGAAGTAGTGTTTGCATCGTCAACGGACAAGTGAAAATTGTGACTGACCAGGACTCGAACCCGGGACATCTTGCTTTAAAGCAGGAGGTCCCAGGTTCGAGTTCCGGTCCGTCGCAGTTTTTACCTAGCCGTTGACGACGCAGGATACAGATTCGTTTGCATCTCTTTCTTTATACATACCTCTGACCAGTAATCCGATCCGAACGGGGGAGGTGAGAGAGAGGGAGGTCCAGAGGAGGAGGAAGACGACTCCTCACTAGCGTCCTCCTCCATCTCCACCACCGGCTCCAGTTCCATAAACTGCAACACCACAAAAGCCAGCCCTCACTCTCAAAACCCCGAGTTGTCGGGTCACCTCCAGGCCAATACTCGCAACTAAACAGGAGCCCTGAGGGCAACCTGCAGACATGGGCTCGGTGCTCCAAGAGGGCGAAATGTAGGCCACGAGAGGGGATGCGGAAGTCGTTCGCGATAGCACGCAGAGGGCAGGTGGGGAGGGGGAGGGGGCCGGTGAAGGCGGGGAACAAAGAAGCATGAGAATTCTCAAGGGACGTTAGGGAGCTCGTGAAGAAAAACAAGGATTCAAACAAAGAAGAAGGTCAGGGAAATTAAGCACGCGACAGCGATCGAAGTAGATGTTCGTGGAAGTCAGTGAAATCCCGTCGAAGATAGTAAGGAAAAATATATTTTATATTTGGCGTAATAACTTTTTATTCACTATTATTTAGAAGCGATGAAATATCATAAAACGTGTTCCAGAGAAAAATAACCAACAATTTAGTTAATAATGTTTTCTGGAATAAAAATTCAATCAAATCTCAGAAGAACATAAAGCACTGTTTTACATGTATATTTATAGTACATGATGATTTTCAGTAAATTAAAAATATAAAAAAACAATTGGAAACAAAAAGTGTTTGGTTTTATCAAATCTTGTGCAACATTAGCACAGTCAAGTATACTATAAAATAATTTGAAGAGCGATATTAAAAATAACAGTTGTATGATTGCTTTCGCACCTCCGGCATCTTATCCATCCAAACGGATTAGATTTAGATTTTACATTAGATCCTTCTTAACTGAACGTCTATACTAATTCCCAACATTGTTTAACTATACGATTGCGGTTTTCTTCACTGTTACCCCATTTTCTTGCATTTGAGACCAGCGTAAGATTTAATCACGTATTTTGAAGTAGAGCAAGAGGTCAACGCGGGTTGACACTAATTGCACCTCTGTAGTGGCACACGCCTTATGGCATGATCGCACGGTTGCCAACTCCAATAAGGCTAAAGTTAAAGTAACAAGGAAAGAAAAGTTTGTGAATCGTTTCTAAAAAATGTCTGAATAAAATTTAAGAAATCATATTCGCCTTTAAAGAAAATAATAGAAATTCGTCTACGTTTGAACGTTTCTTTCAGTCTGTCAAAATGATCTCTTAATTACTATAATTATTATTGTAGTATTTACATAAGAATTTTTATATTTACTTACCCTATAATACTGACGCATCTGCTCCTTTCGGCATCTATTAGAGAGCTGATCAAGTTTTCGATCTTTCAACTGAAACAAGAAAATGAAATATAATATGAACAAACGCAAGTTAAATTTCACCCAGCTCATACACAGAAGTAATATGTACACACTGTGAAACCTTGATGCCCCTTCGTGCATCCACTTTCTTTGCATTTATGTGCAGCGGGTCAGTATCTACAGAACAGTTAGGCGTTCGATAAAATACCAATTCAAATCTTCCATCTACGAATTCATACTATCATAATAATAAAAATTTACTGTTATTAGAGGTTTCAGTTACTTATTACAAATTTATTTCATTCATTAATATAAGGAAACAGCAGTAAATTGAAATTCAATTTGTTTATTGTGTGAAAGCAAAAATACGTAAAAATAGAAAAAATATGTTCAAAGAATTAATCATAGATTTTTCTTAACCTTCAAGATAATAATATCAGGAAAAAGTTCTTGAGTTGAGGTCTGCTGAGGTACTATTTATGTATGTGCCAACGATTCGAACTATTTTAGTTCTTTATCAGGGCTTAAGAAAATGAATAGCACAAAACAGTATTTATAAACCATGTTTGTATTTCTTTCCTTCCTCTACACTGTACAATGTTCTTCAGGCTTATGAAGAACTAATATAGTTCCGAACGTTGACACATACATAAACAGTATTACTTCAACAATCTCTTCAACAATTCCTTATCTCAGGAACTTCTTCCTGATGTTATTCATAAGACTTGTTCGTTTTGTAATGTGAAAACATTCAAGTAAATGATCAAATCGTTATTAAATTTAAATAAAATAATATGCAAGATGTTAAAACGAAATAAATACTCGTATAATGTTGAGATACAAAAGTTGAAAATAAGAAACCATAATTAAAGTATTCCCTATGAAAAGGGGATTCGGGTCCACGATTATATTCTCATGAGAATTTCATTTTCATTGATATAGATATTTCAACAATTCACAACTTACTGTTGCTTCTTCTCAAGTAAGAGAGAAAGTCTGATTTCGGTTTGCTATTCAGAAATGAAGTAAATTAAAATAAAATAATCTATCCTTGATGAATCCCGTGATTTGAAAAGTCAAAAAAGAAAATAAACGAAAATGAATATCCAAGTCAATATTCTCCCCCGGGATCAGAATCTTTTTTTTTTATTCTCAAAACTCATCGCTGTCAACTGTCACTTCCTTATCGAGTAACTCAATTAATAGTGTATAGATACATCATATATAATGAAAATTGCAAATAAAAGATATAAAATAAGTCATTTTGTTCAGACAAGTAGAACAAGTCTGTCTCAAATCTCTATAGTTGAGACAGAGTATAAATATATCTAAATACTAATATCAACATTTATTTTGAAAAGTAAGATCTCTAGATACGATGATAAATGTATTCACAAAAGAGAAGAAAAAAATTATAAAAATGTGGAAAATTTGTAGTAAGATTGAGAGCAACGTTTTACAATAGAAATATAAAACGATATGTGTTACCTAATCTGTGAAGAATCGCATGAAAGAAAAAATTGCTCGATAAAACTGGTGCAAGGAGGAGCGATCAGCGCCCCATTCCCTAATACTCAGGCACTTAAATAGATGTTCTCACTCTTAGGTCTGTCAGATGTTCAATCCAATTCAGTCTCTGTTCAAAGATTAGACCTAAGAATTCTGTAGAAGGACAGAATTTTAGAACGTTGTTCCCAGTGCGAGGTGAGGTTCTGCCAGAAGGCTTGGTCTCCTACTGAAAAGAACACAGCGTGTTTTTTCAGCAGAGAAACTAAAGCCAGTCGTCTTTGACCAGTAGTATAATCTATTGAGGGTGAGTTGGATTTGTCGCTCCGCACCTGTGACGAACAAAAGATAGAAAATTCTTCGACAAAAAAGAGTGTAGGACAGGATTCTTTACAGCGGATGTTATGCTGTTTATGGCCACTGCAAATAAGGTCACGCTCAGGACTGAGCCCTGAGGAACACCGTTCTCTTGAAGAAGCAGATCCGAGGTGTGTCTTCCAATTGTGTAGCGGAAGGAACGCTGATCCAAAAAGGACTGTAACATCAGAGAAATATGTCCTCTAAATCCCCAGGCATAGAGTTGTTTTAAAATGCCATGACGCCAAGTAGTATCATAAGCCTTCTCGATGTCAAAGAATATTCCGACATGTTGTCTTCGGACGAAAGCATCTTGAATTGCTTGTTCCAGGAGAAGTAAGTTGTCCAGGGTAGAATGGAACTTCCTGACACCACACTGAGATTGACTCAGCAAGTTATGCCTTTCGTGATAGCAGACGAGACGTCTGTTGATAATTCTCTCCAGAGTTTTACCGACGCAACTCGACAAGGCAATGCTTCCATAACTACTGATGGTTGTCTTGTCCTTTCCGGGTTTTAGTAGAGGGATTAGCGTTGCTTCCTTCCACGAATTAGGGAGTACTCCATCGGACCATGAAATATTAAAAATATCTGGAAGGAATTCTTTCGATTGAAGGCTGAGCATTTCATAATGAATGCAATCAGGGCTAGGAGCAGTGTCATGGGCTGTTGCTTGAGCAGACTCAAGTTCCCACATTGAGAAGGGTGTGTTGTATGGTTCTCAGTTGGCGAAGTCAAAGGACGCGGTCTTCACAGGAGCACCACCAACCTTCCTCGTGATCTGACTGACGTCTGCCACCTTGTCAGCTTCCCAATCCTTTACTAAATCATCACAGGACATATCGATAATATCCCTGCAAGTGACCATTCCCTTGTTACGGAGCTCACACGACAGGATACTCACCCAGCAGTGTGCATTGTAGGAGCTTTAAAGCTTGCTTGCGTGTTTTCGTTTCAAGCAGCATCGTTCCGTTTCTCAATCGTTTAATAGTCTTTAGAGAGCCAACAAGACCTTCTAAACCCTTGAAGATGTGAGAGGGAGAAATCTTCCATTTATTCTGGTCATTACAATAAAAGCATTCTAATAAGGAATGATCTGTAACTGTTCCTTATATTCTTCTGAACTTGGAGGGCTGTGAACCCTCGGCCGCTTCGAAGTCACTTGGGTGTAATACACACCTTGCGGCACACCCACACCGCAGGGCAGGGAATTCGAGACTTCTGTCATTTTGTCCCATGAGTTTTGGAGGAAAATATGCCTGGTGACGTGGAGCCCCGCATCACGCCACTAAACCTTATTCAACTGAGGTGCGGCCGTTGCCCCAGAGGTTGTCCACTACCGAGTGTTTATCCTCAACACCTATTCACCTCATAGACACGTTACACACCTTGAGATTGAGGGTTTCTTTTATAGAGGTTTAATCCTTCCTCGCGACCCGGCCGATGAAGGCAAGATCACCGCCCTTTACAACACGCAACTTTCCACCATCGCGCCAATGGTGGTAGCTGAAGCATGCCCAAAGCTTACGTTGTCCGAGGACTGGAGGCGCAGTACCAGTCCCCAGGTCGGGGCCGTGGGTTCGCCAAACCCATACTCAGTCGAAATTGAGCCCCCTACGGGATCCAATTGTTTGGCTTTTTTATAGATGAAGATATTTTAGACAGAAGAAGGAAGAAAAAAGTTTCTGAAAAATAGATATACTTAGAATATAATGGGATTTAAAGCTTCAATAATGGTTTTTCAATGAAGCTTCTTCTGAAAAAAAATTAACGAATATTTCCTCACCTTGGCAGCCTGTCGCAGCGCAGCAATCTCCTTGTCACGCTCCTCGACCTGCGCGCGCAGTCGTTGCAATTCCAGCTGCTGGGCGTGGTTGTGCTGCGCGGGAGGGTGATGCGGCTGCTGCGCGTGGTGCGGATGGACTGGAGGACGCGGAGCGAAAGGCATGCGCAGCGGCTGCGCACGCACTGTCTGCGCTCCGTTCTCCACCAAGGCCTGTAACGATATGAGAACTACGAATCAGAATGCATCTAGGGAGAACGGAGTAAGATCTGATGTTGATTGGCTGCATCACTTTTATTGCCTTTATTTATTAAAGACGTGGCAAACCAGATATCGCTGGTCAATGACAATTTCGGAATGTTTCAAAGCAAAGAAGATGGTACCTTTAGTAAAATATTGACAAGTCTACACAACTAAATTAAATATATTATGCCAATAATTTACGTCTATACTACATCTGAAAACCGCATATATCTATTAAATTTACTAGATACGATTTTTTTTCGAATACATTTACAAAGGCGACGTATACCAAAATGTAGTTTACGAAGGAGACTTATGCCGAAATGAGATTTAAACATAATTCTTCGTCACTAGGAGACACATTACACTGTTTATGGAAAAAGTATATTGTTCTCCATTTAATGTAGATGTTACATGCTGATTCCAATTTATTACTTCAAAAAAATAAAAATAAAAAAGTGTTAATATTTATCCATACTAGAAACATTGTTTTCATTAATGATTATTTTCAATGTTATGCTATTTCATGCAGTGTATAACATTATTTTTATTAAAATAAATATCTTTTAATGTATATTTTAATAATCTTTATTTCTTTTTTATTGATGTAATATGTTCTGCGCTCTTAATATGCGAATGAGCATATCTGATGATGTGAGTCACACATGTGAATAAACATTCCCAACATCCACATATAATGGTCTATTTCAGAAACGCTACGCATAGCTTAGAAATAGGTCACAGTCAATTTATCCACAGAAAACACCACTGGATGAACGTTTAAACCGGAAATCTGAACGACTTATAATAAGTTGATCCATGTCATACTCCACTGAGAGCCATCCACACCAACCCTGTAAGGGCCATAGAAACCACTTCCAATGAATGACCCGTAACGGATCGCACATCACTCTCTTCATGCTCACTAAGCAAAGCAAACGTTAAGCGATGACCGACTCCTTTGGGAGACCCTCAGAGGTAGGTGAAGCGTGACGCTTTGATGAACGATGACCTCACAGATACTAGGAAGGAATGAGGGTGGGAAGAAGATGGGGATAGGGGAAAATGAGAATAGAGAAACATAAGACAAGCTGTAATCTTAAAACTTTAATGTTTTCACATTCTTTTATTTAACTATGCTCAAAACTAGTATTACAATGGTCAAATAGGAAACTTAGATTATAGGGAATTTTATCCCAGTAAAGTTACTCAGCGTGTTCCGCGATCATGTACGGATTCGTATGTAACACCGGATTTTTTTAGTGTAAAGGTCAAAGAAAATTTAGAGATATTTTGGGGACCGAAAAAAATCCAGACAATTTAAGGAAACACTTGAATTGTTAGATAATTATTTTTAAAAAACATTAGTTTTTCATCGTGTACATAAATGATTGTTTAACGATGGAAAGGTATGTTCAATTCAGAATAGTTTTAGAAGATGTGCCTGGAACATTACAGATTACAACAACTATGAAGTGATCAATCATCTTCATTCATTAATACACCATGTGAACAATCTTACCTTAATAATACATAAAATTAAGATTTTGTTTGTTTGTACGCTTGATACCTAAGACAGTACAAAATGAAAGGGGTATAAACATCCGGGATTTTACATATAAAGGATAGAAAAATGAATAGGCTAGGTTCAATTCTGATGCAATGTTTTATAACGTTTTATATTATTAAAGAGGAGAAACAAATTAGGTGTTGTCGATCGTGCCATCAAGAATTATTTATACTTAAAAAAAAGAAAACTTTATTAATTCTTAAAAAATACCAAAATTTGTGAAAGAAATGGAAATTTATAATAATTATTGAAACATCAACGTTCATGTAATTGATTTGTGAAATGCACGCTAACTATTGGGATAATCTTCAATGTCTCGGTAACATAGTTGTTTGCACTGAGCACGGCATACCTTGTAACGTAGATTCGCAACGTCTAAATGAGACATAACATTAATTCATATGTACAAATATAATATCCATAATATCGATATAAAAATAAATCAAAGAACAGCACTCTTTTGGGCACGATGTAATCATAATCACTGCTGCAATAAAAGAGTAGAACTCAAAATATTCAAACGGTTTTCATGCAATTTGAAGGTACTTAAAATTAGCCGGTTTGAAAAGGAAAGAGCAAACAAAAATTCCAATAATTATACGAACAAAACTGCGAGTATACAGCTGGTTGCAGAAATTTGTTTAAACATTTCACAACCTCAGCCCTCTCTAGTTTGCTTGGGTAAGACTTTATTGTTCATGTCCATCAGTGGAGAAAGCGTCACCCAACGAGACAGTCATTGAATTAACGCACAGAGATGCTAGTGCAGACAATGCAATGCAAAGAGCGTACAAGAGAATTCCTGATGTGCAGTTTACCAGATGTCGCTCACTAACTTTCCCTCAGGAGATAACATCCACTCACACAGACATCTTTCTTGCATGATTTAGGTCATTGCGAAATTAGAAAAATGCAATACTTGTTTTACGTTCACTCTTCCATACTTCATTTTCAATGATGATTCAAGTTCCAATGGAGATTGAGACAGCAAGGGAAATAATATACTTAACAAATATCAGAGCTTTACAAATTCTGTCACCTAACAGTTTTCTGTGAGATATGTTAGCTCGAATAACGGCAACGGTATTACGATAATTGGATAATGAACATTCCTTACTTTTGTAGAACTTAATTCGTGAGATTCGTTAAGAATTATTCGTAATGTAAAATAGAAAATTAAAATATTTTAGTGTGATGGAACAAGAAAGCAATTCAAATATTTCACTCTAAGATAAATTGTTACACCATATTATCCATAGTTATAAGAATTTTAAAAAGTAAAAAAATAATTATATGTAAGATTTATAAAATGTTTATTCGAACACGTACTCTTAAAACGTAAACCATGTGTTATTTGACTACGATGTGGGTTTGGACCTAATTAAAATACACATAGGAGCTCATTAAAAAACACACCTCTAAGAGAACGATGCATAAATTCATCACGAGTCTTCTAACAATACCCAACGGAAAAACAAAGACTGATACGGTAGTAAAATTAAGGAAATTAGAATAAATTTATGTTATCTGACACAAAAACACAATAAAATTTCCAACCAAAGTACCGGCATTAAGTAGTCATTGGTCATGACGAAAATCGTGTTGTTGTTTCGAAAATAACTTTCTCACTGTTGTCCTATACGCTTAGCTATCCTACGGAAGTACAGCGATGTATCGTAAGATACACTGAGCACGAGCACAGCCTCACGGAGGCACAAAACCAAATTTCAAAAAATAAACAATAAGTTTTATTTAACAAAAAAAATTATTTATATAATGTCAATCTATCTGGACAAAATGATTCGAATTCTCTTGTTCAAAATTAAGTAGATTATTGACTTGAGTTTAAGCCTTTTATGTTGCACATAGATGTTTTCCATTGTTTTACCTACTTCATTTTCCGATCGATATAGTCAAAATTAACTTAAATAATGTGAAAATAAGGAACTTGAATAAAGAAAAGCGAATTGGGTTCTAAGGAAAGGTTAATAGAACACACGATTTTAATATTTGATTTAAGGATAGCAGTTTTCAGGTAGGCAAGTTTTATGGGTCGAATATGTTCAAATGATTATGTCACGGGCAGCTTAAGTGAAAGTATTTGTTTTTTATTACTTGTCTATGAACATGAACATTCATTATGATAAGAATATATAATGTAGAATGGAAAGATTAAGGGTAGTTTAATCTTATCGATGAATTTATTGGTTAACCAGAGATCATGCATCTATAAAAATATAAACGACTATTTTTAAATTAGTTTGTATCTATTGCACTCCTTAGTCCTAGCATTCTTTTAATAAAATTTATTCGATACTCGAAAAACCATTACGAATTTTGCTACAAAATATTGAATTTCCACGCAGACTACTTCGTGTTTGATAACAAAAAAGGCAACTTATAAAAAAAGCTAAATGTAAAATCATTTTAATACAATAAATTTGTACAAAAATAAAAATTGTGAATTAAACATGAGTACAGAAATTTTTATTATTGAAACTTTATTTTTTTTAATGTAATCCACAAGATATGTCAGACATCGAGTCACAACCGTTATAGTTATTTGTTTATTTATTTTAATCTCTGAACTTGTATATAGCTATACATAATACGTAATCAAGGGCTCTAATGTCCTTGCCCTTGACGAGTCCTAAAACCCCACAAAAAAAGATCAGCAAAATATTCACTCCTTAAATTATATTGTTTTAGAAATTATAATATTTAACTCGCTTGTCCTACATTTGATTTCACTGTTACTTTCATTGATAGGAAATAACTATTTATAATTCTTAAATAGACTTGTAAGAACCACAGATCTCTGCACAGTTTATTTCTTTTATTAACACTCTATACGATTCATTAGCGTTAATTCACATGCATACTTTGTGTCACGCTATGAGTACACACAAACAGAAAACCGCTGTAACAGATGATTGGAGGACATTTGTGAATGAGGTGGAGTCACACCGAGCATTTCGAGAATTTTGAAATTATGTTAATACGACAAGCAGTCAAGAATGATGGAATATGAAGATAAGTGATAAGTAATAAAAATTATTGGTTAACATAAAACAAGAGAAGTTAAAAGAAACGATTAATATAACATAAAGAAAACCTGGTAAAGTTATTATAGGAAGTGATAAAATAAAAAATCTGCAATGCGTCATACTCAACTTTTCAATTATACTTCTTACCAAAACAATCATAGAAGGAAACAGCCTACAATATAATAAAATATAAGAACCCAGAAATCATTTAAAGAAAAGAAGGATTAAAATACTAGAACTGCCAATCTTTTCGATATATTTAACAATTAAAACTGTATCAAAATACTAATTATCAAAACTTTACAAAAATTGACAGTTACCTATTTGTACCTGCGAAATCAAAAACAGTGTGTTTGAATTTATATTCCTCGCTGAACACTTTGCAATTCCGAAATTGGCTAAATTCCAAGAAAGCTTCTCCAACATTTGAAAAAAAAAAGACTTTTTTGGTGCCTATTTGTATAGATCTGAAGAGAATCCGAAGTTTCTTTCTTACAATACATTCTTTAAACATACTGTCCGATTGGAAAGTAAAAAACAAACAGAAAAGCGCTTTTGATTAGTTTCATCAGTCCAGCGTAAAAAATGTTAATTTTTGTGGCGTATACTTTGAGGTGCTTAAAAAGCGGGCCCACATCCGGTCCGTTCGTTTGCTTTTAAGCGCCGGTGTTATTTGAGAGAGGACCGCGCGTTCTCGTAACGGGATAGCGGAAGTGCCAGGTAAGGGTCTCCCCGAATACGGCGCTATATGTTTGTTCACGTCGTGTCTTCATGTCTGGGTTCCGTTGTTTGTCCAATAACAAAGTACTCTGACATGATTGTATTTCTTGATAATGTATGTTAAATTCCCCGGAACGACATACTGATGCAGTGACCCAAGTATTTGTTCTGGGAACGTGCGATGTATCTGCATACAGTTAATTCAGTTTTACGAGAGTGTACTACAACCACGCTATCTAAATGTACACGATGTACGAAAATCTTACCCACAGTCGCTATACGTCATGGTATTTCTCGTCTCGCGCCACTTTGCCAAATACGGAAATGAATCCCAACTTTCTAAGAAGCGATCTGTTTTAGTGTCAACGCTCTGGATTAGGTATTGAGTGCTCTGGATCTTTCAGTTCTTATCCTCTTAATTTAAATCTATTGTGAAATGGAAGAATGATTGAATTGAGCGATATAAAATAATCATTGGATGGCACAATTTTTCATAAAATTAGTGATGCGAGAATATAGTTATTTGAAGAACACGAGATTCCAAATTTAGATTAAAATACGAAGAACTATTTGGGTCATGTAAATGTTCGAAATATTTTTTCTTTAGACTATGACGTGATTTTGATAATATCTTCAAACTTTTGAAAGCCTCCAGAGAGGACATTTTTATTTCTTAATAACGTTTTCAACAGTTCTGATACTAAAGGTAATTCCAAATCTATTTGTAACATAATGAGTGTACCAATTTGTAAGGAAACATGCATATAACGTTTCCAAATGATTCGTCGGCAGTCTTAGAGAAAAATAGGATGTCCAATTTTTTCAGTGGTTTTCTTTTCTGGTTTTTCGATAATTTCGATAATTCATGTATTCGTTCATCTTTACAGAAATGAGAGTTTATTAGAATGGTATGATTGAATGGAGAGTTTACAAATTTCCAAACAGACGATAGTGCAAACGTGTGTTTAAACTGTAACGTCTTTTATTTCTGCAATAAATCTGTATTACGAAACAACACACTTGTCACAAAAACTGTCTGGTCTAACGTTGATGTTATGCGCTCCATTGGGACAACTGAGGCAATACAACGTCGCAACTCAATACCTGTTTTTTCAGGTACCCTCTTAACCATATTTAACAACGAATAGCTCCGAGTTCAACGACCTGTAGAATTGTCAATGCGTTTCAGTACCTCTCCAATGCCGGAAGTCGTAGTGGGAGTCAATCGGTTGCTTCAAAAATGAATGTGATGGCTCGAGTGAGAAATGCAAGGAACGTCTTGGAGATTCGGGACGTCCTTCCTTTTCGAAGTGCGACGAATCGGGCGTCGCGGTCGGTTGACTGACCCGGGGAATGTCCGAGTTGAAAGGGAAGGCCACCGACGGGGCTAACAAGGCTCCGTTCACACCTATTGCTGGTCTTCGAACAGTCGCATGAAAAATAAGGAGCGTCCTACACGACTTTCCAGTCGTAAAATTTATTTTTAAAATTTCTTTAAAATATGCTCAAATACTTTAAAATTGTTCTCTCTTATTTGGTGTCTCCATGTGTAGTTTTTCCAGATACCGATAAAATGTAGTGTTTTGTGTGTAACGTAAAATAATTGGCATTCAACGAGGCTTAACGTAGAGAAGAATGATGATTTGACTATAAAATGTCTTACACGTTTTTTAGTACTACATAAACGATAAATTTATGTAAAGAAAATTTTATCTCACTCGTATTATTCGATACACTGTACCACCCATTTGTTACTTATATTTATTCTTACCTTAATACGTATATACCTTGGTTAGTTAGATTTCTTAAGAATGTGTTTACTTAATGAATTATGACAGAAAATAGAAAAGGTTTATATAAGAAATTTTCAGTGTTAAAATGTCAGTTGGTTTTAACATTCTACCCTCTTTCCCAACTGTTTGAATGAAAAATCCTGAAAAATATATATATTTCAACTATATCCTGAAAAATAACTTTGATGTAAAGACTTAACGAGTTTCGTAATTTTTAAGTGTTTCTAGATTGATGGAGAACTTGAGAGTGAAGTCATTTCAGGAAAGTTATATCACTGTTGAAAGACACATTCCAGAGAAGTTTCATTGTAATATAGCTCGGGAGCAAACTTAGCTATAGGAAACGAAGGAAATAAAGCTGTTTTGAGAAGCAAATAAAGGGAAAGGTTTTATAACTTTCCCATGCAATATAGTATCATTTCCCAAAAATTGCCAATTAGCAAATATCAATTTACATATCATCATAAATGTGCCTCTATTTGCATTATTATCATTGTTTCAATTTTTATTGAATTGGTATTGAACAAACATATTATTGTCATATACGCTTAGCGATATCAAGCCTGAGCAGTACTCTATACCTATTGTTGAGATGTTGCTGAATATTCCTTAAAAAGGATAGCCGTTATATATGCTATTTTTATTATCTTGGGAATAATGCTTGTAAAACTTGCAACTCGGAGATACTGTTTGCTCCTTTTATTCGTTTTTAACTATATTAACACGACAATTGTGTGCGAATATTAATAAAATATGTGACCTAGAATAAATTCTTACAGTTGTCCGGCAACGACATCGATGTTCGTAGAAAACCTTTAAACTATTTTTCAAAACATTCTTTACTATTCCTTTCATATTCTTGAGGATTGGTCAATGTATGCATTTTTAGCTTGCCATGTTCACGAGTACAATTTATCCATAATCAGGGCTACATCAAATAATCCAGATTTTTCTGTTACCATAATTTTTTATAACTGGTATATACATTGTCGCCCATTTATTTTATATGTGAAACCTCTAAAATTCCCTTTAATTTTCAATTCAAATAATTTTATGTCACTCTTGTGTAAGTTGAGTTGCAATTTATCATTATACGAGTACATCACCTTTATTTCAGCAAAATTTTGACAGCCGTAGCTAAAGAATGCCACAAGTCATTCTTCTATCTCATTGCTTTTCCAAACATCGCTTACTTATTTATCCAATAATGATTCATTCTTGAATTACTCGTTAACGCAACTACATATTCTTTAAAAGTAAATTGCCGAGTACAGTACGCACAGCCCACGACAATCAAGGGTTCATTTAGCGGTGCATGGACCTTTCATTTAGCCCCGCCAATATAATAAATCTAGAAATATTGTATTTTCTTATTAATGTATATGAATATAAAACCCATTTTGACTTGATTTGACCTTTATCTCAGCCTGATTATCGTTTTTATTGACCGATCCTCAAGAATATAATTGTTATTTTCTGAGCTATTCAACCGCAATCGTTCGGACAGCTTTAATACGCTGGAGTGGGGTTAAGTGCATAAAAGAGAGAGAGGATGCGGTTTGTGGGACAGCGGCGCCACCCAGAACAACTACCGTGAAAGCTTTTATGAGGCGCCGCCCAAGGATTCACACGCACTCTTGTGTTCATGGGTGCGGTCTGAATTCCACTCTCATGGGCCGTGTTTGTCATTCACTTTGCTTGGTTTTCGCACCATGGCATTAACCAGAACGCATCTTGTCTCCTTGTTTCCTTCTTTGTGGTCAAAAATATTTAGTTAGTCCCTCTAAAGTTTCCAATTTTCACTGATTCCTAGTTTGAATTGAAGATTGTGTTTCATTAATCGCCCAACGATAAAGGAGAACTTGTAATAATAAACTAGTTGTGCAAAACAATTGCACATACTTTCTCAAATATTTTTAAAACCTTCCCTGTAATTAGGAAAATAACTTTATAAAAAATAGTTATACAATTCCCCAATCATTTTAGACGTATAGGTTTAAATGAAGCACCTATAAAATTGATGACAAATTATTTTGTGAATGGAAGTTTAAAGATACACTTGTGTACGTGTTACTGAGAAAAATCGTTTTCAAATCAAACTTCTTCAAATTGCTTACGAATTTACATGTCAGGAATTTATAACCAACCCATAAAACTATACCATCGAAAGTCGTCTTAAAATCTCTCTCGATTATACATATATGAGAAAGAATAAATAAGCATTAACCATAATATAATTTGGTGGGGATTTATACAAAATAATTGTGTTAAGCATTTTACGATAAGTCACTATTTTTCCTACATCTCTAGTTTGCGATTTATGAAAACGTTCCTTTACAATTAATATCGTACACGTTCTTAAATCTGAGTACACGTTCATAAAAAGTAATGATAAAGTAAAACTACTTTATTTTCAGAATTCTGACGAACGTCATCGAACAGGTAACGGTTGCAATATGCTTCTCAGACATATAAATCTTTGCCAAATAATTAAACTCGTGAACACAACTTTTTTTTTTAATTGCTTAAATCTCAAATTTTATAATGTAGAATAAATTCTTCTATTAACGTCCAATATAAAATCGAGATAAATAAATAAATAATTTAAGACTTAAGACCTTTTGATAAACAATTACCATTTATTTTGTGCTTTTATTTATTTATTTATTTTAATAACCAACTTTTCACTTTTATCAATGAATCAATCATCTGAGTTGTCTTTATATCACATATATATTTCAGACTGTCATATTTTCATGTGTTTTGTTTTCTATGTGTAAGGCAATTTACCAAAATCCCATCAATATTGCACGAGCGTGAGAGAACACATTCGATATAAAGTTTTTAAAAAGTCGGCGTGTAATCTAAGCGAGATCATTGGCTTTAACCCGTCACCGACTTCGAAGCAAAATGTTTCCGAGTAGAAAATTCTCGTCGATGTTCACAAGCTGCTGCCAGAAGTGGTGGCAACGTGCCCAACGGAACCCAAATGAGTCTGCAGAGCTGCTCAACGCGTCAATATTGTCCCACGATGTCTGTGTCTATCTGCCGCCTTGAGGCTCAAGGGAGGTTATGTGACGCCTTTATCTTGATCTTGTGGAACAGGTTGTAAAACACAGAGTGGAATTGCTGGGAGAGGTGACTCATATGAATTTTAACGACTTTTGCAAATCAACGTATATCCACCATGCAGTAGTGCTGAAGTGGACGTGTTTTCAAAATGGAGATATTTCTTGTATTTTCCTACCTCAATTATTGTAGCGTAAGATGGTCATCATATGGATAGGATACACGTATGTAGAGTATGTAATCACTGATCGTTATGCGAAAAAGGCTATATACTCTCATTTCAATTTACGACTCATTTCGTATCCAGTTACATACGTAGATCAAAAAGAATGAAAATATTTATGAGACGCATTCTTCACCAATGTTAATGGACATACCATTGTAAAAATTTTCAAACGATAAACGCCCTAGTGGTTTTATTACAACGCTTTTTCGAGAGTTTTATGAAATTTCTCGGTTTTTCGCTCAGATGTTCAATGAAAAACTTAGTGTACAGAAGCTCACCGTGATAACTCGAGTCAGTTTATGTATTTCCCCACTTGGTTCTGGATTCAAAGGCTGAGATACACGAAGATAATTCCATCCTTTTGAGTCTACACTTTCTAAACTTTCCTCAGCACAGAGGATAATAAATTAATGACAGCTAATGGTCATATTCACTATCGTAAGAGAATTATATAATACCGAGCGTACCTTCTACTATTTAATACTTTCAATCTCTGCAACATTTAGAACAGGTTGTGCGTCGTACTACATTCAGAACTCAGGATAACAATTTTAGGCACAAAAATGAAGGGTTTGAAAAACGGGGTTCGTCTTGGAAATAATATATTTTTACTTTTATATTTATGATCATTTTAATGACGGTGCAGGCTATTATAAATGATAAAGTTGCTATACTTGTAACACATGTAATGTCTATTGGTTGTGGCACGTTTTTGTAAGTTTGAAGTAAAATGAGATAAATTATCAAATACTTAACCAAATTTAAAACAATCTCAACAATAATCTTAAAATAAAAAACCGTTTTTCTATAAAAAATTACGAAGATGTTGTACGAGACAACAGAAAGAAAAGCATTTGTCGTATTGGTAGTTCCAATGCGCGGATATTCTTGACACCTGATATTATCCCAAAAGTTTGAAATTAGTATCTCCTAAGCTAAATTTGTGGAAAAAATGTTTTAAAAGAATATAATACCTGTAAGTTTTCATCTTATTATACAAGTACAATGATAATATGTGTCTACAAATTCAGTGATAATACTCTCCTACATAAATACAACTCCATGCACACATTTTTTGCATGATTGAAAAATGAAAGGTGAGCTATTCGAGTAATACCCTGACATTAAAGAATATCAACACCACATCATGTTCTTTCTTCTCGGAAGAGCGTCTTCATCCGAAAGGCGACGCCATTGTTCGATCGCCGAACGTGTCACGAGGGAAACGGCACATGGGAGGACGCACGGCGACGAGGTGGCGGAGGCGGGTGGTGGGGCGTGACATAGCGTGACGCGTCGTCGTGCGTGAGTCACGTGTCGCAGAGACGCTACGGTTGTCGCACACGGCGCGGCGCCCGCCACGCGACGAAATGCCATCCTAGAGAGGTGAGCACTCACGCGTCCTCGCACTTATGGATCCGCTCGTCGTCGGCCTACATTCCAAAGTTTTCAATCTACGCATTCCTCCACGGGAGTTATATAGTGACAAACGTACTAGAAAAGGGTCCCGTTTTTTACGTCTTTATCCTCACTCTGGTAAAAATGACCATAGGGGTGGCCATCTGTTATCGCCAAACGGTCATTGGTGGCCACTTGAAATGAATGGCGTTAACAGATGGCAACACACTGGCCATTATTACTATAGCTCTTCTGGGCATGTGAAAGGAATTTTCCTTTTTTTCACTTTTGCAATAATTGCGAGAATAGTTATTCATACACAAAGACCATAAAGGTCGAATAAAATGAAAAAAAATTGCGAGAATACAAATAGAACACATTTATGCTGATGGATACATCATTACAACAAAGCGGCAAGCTCTTTATTTTGTTAGACTCTTTCAGAGTGTTTTTCATTTATTATTATTATTATTTTGCACTCAAACTAATAGAAATTGGATCACTGTGTAGCCTTTGACTCAAAAGGATTGCACGTTCACAATTTTATTTATATTCGGCAATTTATACCATTTCAAAAATAGAAAATCAACTCGACGATGTCCAATATGAAAAGCATTAATTGCGAATAAGATCCACACATAGTTAATGTATGGGAGATACCTTGGAGTCTGGTGAGGACGACGACGTGAGAGACCCACCTGAGAGCTTGGTACGGCGAAAACCTAAATATGGATCTGTGGCCCCCAGCGACGAATAAAAGAAAAATGAAATGGCACTTAAACTGTCCACAATAAGGCACAGATAATCTGGAAAAAGAACTAAATATTTTGTATCTAGATTCAATAATGACATTCGCCCTCCCTCCATTGCTCGGCGTCTTGAAGAATTATGTACTGAACCATTATAGAATTGGTATTTTCATCTATGTGCAGAGTTGCACCGGGGAAGATTACAAAGTAAAATGCCGTGAATCGGGCTGCGGTTAAAATTGCGCCAATTAGTTCCTCTCGGCAATTAGTTTCTTTCGGCAATTTTTCTGACTCATGCTATATGTCGGAGTTTTTCCCTTTCCCACGTAGATCTCTTCCGGTGACATCAGAATCAAACCGCAGACCACAGAATTTGGGCAAGGTCTAAATCTTCATCCACTCAATAGAGAAGAATTTAGAAAGAAGGAATTTTCAGATAATACTAATAGTCAAAAACTACGAAGGCAATGTCGTAATTGATCTATAAAAATTGAGTTAAAATCAAATAAGGCAAATGTAAGTTTAATTTCGATTTGGACAAAAAACAATAATAAATAATATATTTTTTGTTACAACGTATTCCTCTGAAATTTATATTTTCTTCACAATAATATTTCGTGTTTGCTTTTTTTACTTATTCCCTTGAATTTTGTATAATAATAATAATACAAGTATTGAAATAGAAAGTACATTTTGGTTTCGATTTTCTTTTTACTTTTTTAACTTACTGAGAATGAAGACAATCGGCAGAAAAGAATGAATTTGTTTCCATATCATCTTTTTTATTGAAACTAGAAATAAAAAATAGAATAATAGAATAAATTTGTTAGAGAGAATTCGTAACCAGGGCAGCAAAACTTGTTTTGTATCATGACACGTATGTCATGTTACAGACTGCTTCATTTTGTATATTTTTGAATAATCATTGCATAATGTTTTGTAACAACAATGTAAAGAATAAACCACAATTATAAATCAATCGCCATATCTTCGCTTAACTTCTTTTGCAGGTCATTTCTCTGGACAAACCCGTCAAGCGGATGTCTAGCTAAACCAAAGGAAAGGTAAAAACGTGTCTGCGAGATCAAAAGAACTCTCACATTGAATCCGAACAATACCTCGCGAAAAGTTATCTAATAAACCGAAACGAATAAAAGCGCTTTGCAATTTATGGGGAGTCATTCAGTCAACCAAATCGAATGAATGAAAGAATGGGAATACGCATACAAAAGTTCCCTTGGAACAGCGAGCGATCCTTGAATGAATGGCGTCATTTGTACAGCGGCGCTTAGCAAATACGAGGAAGAGACTCCACTCACTTCTCACGGCGCTAGTGTTGGCGTCTGTTTGACAGCGAAGGCAGTGTTCACGTTGTTTGTAGTCTTATCACCTCCCATTCACGTCTCTCCATCTCCTGTCACTAGCGCGTCACGTCAAATTGACATGTACGAGTTCGAAAAACTAATCCAAGCTCTGGAATTGTTTCTCCGATTCTTTGACGCGAGACCGCCACATTTGTTTGAAACCGTTCTGTGACCCAATTCTTTACTATATAAAATGAAATCTTTACACTGTATATCGGATATTATGTAGTATGCTAAATAGGATCAACTTGATAATACATATAATGAACAAAAAATGACGCTGGTTGCCAACGCCCAAGAGCAATTCTTAGCCTGGTGGTAACATCCTATGGCTGTCTCTTATANCAAACTACCAGATAAACAATTATTTAGAAATTTAATATACTAGCGTCAAATTGATGTGTTACGGAATTTTTACAATTGAAAATACCTGAATTTGTTTGCTTAGAGAGAGACAATCAATATTTTGAAAATCAACTAATGAACAGAAAATGGAAGTTATAGATTGATATTATGTAGATACGCGTTGATTTTCTTTCTATTGATAATTCTATAATTGAGATTGATAAATTGTAAGAATTCGTTCATATATGATATTCAGGGAGCAGCAAATAATCAATGGTCTGGGGTGGCAAAAACTTTACATATGGCCCTTACACTAATGTATTTTCTTTTTTGTATTTCACATATACTGAAACAATCGAGGTATTTTCATCGTCAATAAATTAATTTCACGATTTTACGCACAATTTTATGAACCAATATTTTAGAAGATATGGATTTTATAAGAAATTAAAAAGATTTTACATCTGAAAATTAGATTGTCATTTATGAATTATTATTATCTAATCAAGAAATATGACTATTTCAATTCAATAATGAAATGACAGTGTTTCAACAAAGTTTATGTATGTTGCAAGAGTAAAGAATACACATTCTTAACAAGCGTTAACAAATTGCAAATAAAATAAAAAGAAGTAAAATTCTTACCACAAAACAAAATGGGCCTTTCCAAGTAAAATTGTTTCAAATTCATCATTTATGTCATGATAATGAAGAGGAACACACATTAGAACTCGTAGATGGAGACGAAGTGCACACAGCCAAGGTCAAACTAAATCTGGCTTTGATAAGAAAAATATTATCAAGGAAAACTGCAACGCACGGCTCATGATAAAATGAGATAAAAATCATTGCGTCAATATGTCCACTCGTATTCTTATTACATTTTATAAAATCTTAATGAATAACTATACTATTAAAAAGTATTATGGTCATGATTATTGTATTTAATTTAACTACACTTTCCTTCAGCCTATTATCCAGTTCAACACTTTCGAGTACATTAGTTCGAACGCAAATTTATTTTAATTATTTTCTGTTTTTTCACCATTATAAAGTCGTCCTCCTCCAAAAAATACGTGTTTCCGTCCAAAACAAGTCTTTCGGAATCCAGAAAAAATAGAAATATTCCGCAAAACTGTTAATAATATACCACGCCTCAATATTCATTTTTGTCGACCACTTAAAACTACTTGGTCGATATGTGTTCTTTTGAAAGTTGAAACACAGTAAATGAACTTGAGAACTGAATCACTTTCTCCAAATTAAGGTATAAGGGGAACCACATGGACAACTACGACCAAAGAATTACATTAGTTACTCTCGAAAACAATTATTACATTATTACTACTTATTAAAAAAATAAACATGTAAAATGCATGTCGCTACAGAAACGCAAATTCTTTCTTTAGTTAAATTTAACTGTTTTTGAAATTTGTTGTGTGTCAAACATGACTTTAAATAATAGAAAGAAATATTTACCTTTGTGCCTTTTTATCTCTCATTAATAGAAATGTAGTTTTGGTAAATCTCCAACCTCCAAATATCATTTCTTTCTGATGCAATTGCAAAGAAGAGCACTCCCAGTGGTCTGAATCATTCCCCTCATTAAATTACAACGGAGCATCATCTGCGTATGCAACGAATCCATAAATCGACGTCAAACCCTTGGAACAAAGATGCGCAAGGTCATGTAGTTTATCAGTGCGGCAACTAATAACATGTGGGTCCACCACAAAAGAAATCCAACCATCCCCATTAAAAATGTTTACTTGTTTTTAGATTTCACTGTTTAAAGTATTGCACACACAAAAAATTATGTATTTTTTCCATTCATCACAAAATTTTAAACTACGAAACATTTTTCTTCAATTTTGAATTTTGTGGGTCTCTAAATTCAACCTCCCGGCATGCAGACCGCACGGCCTCATTCATTGCGCCCCAGTTGCTAGCCTATTTGTTTCGTGTTGATTCGAATGTCTTTTCAAAATTCATCGTTCTTTTTGAGATACTTCTCTTCAGACACCGAAGTGTTCACTATTCAGACCTTTCCAACAGACTACCTTTCCCATCATCCATAACCATTACAACTTCTACCACCGCCTTTTCTCTGTCTTTACCACCTATTCCGTCACAACTTCATTTCCGTTCTTATCTACGTCTCCTCAGTCACAACTATCAATCATGTTTACTTTCTGTATTTTCCGTTAGCTCTATCTACTTTAGCAGACTTCTTCCCTTCGTTCACATGTAGTGCTGGATTTAGGGGTGCGAGCTTCCACCCCTTCCCACCAAAATCTTATATTACAAAATACAAATTATATTTGGTACCTACACCTATAATTGTAGAATATATTATGTAGTAAAATTATATCCTCAAAGAATCGTAAATTGCCATAAAGTTCTTCCATTTTGCAAACACTTTCCGAATTTTCCATACCACGAAGATCTAAGTCTCTCCTAAATAACATCCTGGACCCACGATTGCACACAATTATTTTCTTACCAAATTCCTTGTTCATCACCAACCTCATCACTGCCTCCAAAAACAGTTCTTTTCTTAATTTCTCACTTCATTTTCTTGCATTACGTACATCCTCTGTATCTCCCATTTTCTACATTAACTCGATCATCATACCTACTTTTCCCATTTAATTCCACAAATACACGTAGACTCAATCCCTTAATTTCAAACACCCTTCCTCACAACATCACTCGTACCCTCTGTCCCCAACCCCCTATAACTCCCATTTCCACATCACCTCGATCATTATTTTTACGTGATCTCAATCATTCAGCAAACCCACGCAGACCATTTGCTGCTACGAGTGTGCACTGTTGCACCCCGTGTGCAAAAATGTTGTCCCATTTGACTGAGACGTTGCACCAGTGCGGGGATATGGTTGTTCCATTTGTCTATCGAGGCGAACTGAGTGGTCTTCCTCCGACAATTTTTCCAGTTGAGGGACTGCACTGCGCGTCGTTGAGGTTAGGTTAGTCAGTGGATAATGCATCCATGAGTTTATGGCAAATATTGTCTTCTTATATGAAAGTTTCTCAATGAAGAGCAAAAGTTGCACAACGAATTAGTCCTTTCCAAAAGAGAAATAATTGTTGAGATGATGGATTTCATTTCGTTAATATGATTATATAACGATGCAAGGTAAATTACGTTATAAACCATGAATACGAAAAGGTTGTTTGTTGATGTATTAGTAATTGTTTATATTGAGTTATTGTAGTTTCATTAACTTTTGCGGATAACAATGGCCATTCATCGTGAATCTTGCTTGTTGCAAAGATGTTCCATTGTTCCATTTACTTCTACACTCTCCCAATGGAGCCGGGAACTCGCGCAGAATGACATATTTGTCCGGTGCTAGTGGACACTCAAAACAGTAAATGGTAAGCCTACCTTAGGGTCCTTGATCGGAATTGATGGGATGGTCCCTTGCTTGCTTCCGGAGAGTAAATTAGTTTATTGTCCTCCACGTGGTCATACGCAGTTTGTACTGTTTTTTGACAATAAATTTATTATTATTATGTAAACGCTATTAATCTCCAAATTCCACACCTCCTTCATTACAATCTCACTCATAACCTTTATCACCACCCATCTCGTCGCCTCCACCAGACTCTGTCACCTCCACCTTTATCCCCACCAACCATTCCGTTTTCGCCACCGCCTCCATCGCCTTCAAAACAATCGGCGAGCGCCCACCCCGCCGCGTGTCGAGCAGCGCACGAAAGATGACGTAACTTGTCGGGAATACAACAAGGGAATGGAGGAGCATCGCGCACCTCCTGACTCATCGCGCGTCGCGTCGCACAGCGAGGATTCCACTGTCCTCCCTCCGATGAGGCCTCGCGCGTCCGCTTCTCACGCTTTTCAAAAGCGCACTTACTCGCTCCCTCACTCACTCACTTCCTAGCCTCCGTCACAGATCACAATTCAAGACTGGTTTACGCGAGTAGAGTAATGAGGCAAGTACTTGGTAGAGTGCAGTTACTATATTCGTGTAAACACTCAGTGCTGTAGAATTGAGAGCACAGTGAATAGTGGCCGGTAGAGTAGAGTTACTAGTGACATATTGGAAAGGAGCTCCACAACCCCCATCCCCGTCAAAATTCTCAATCGCTAATGAACTCTACCAAACAAACCATGTTCACTGTCGGTTCGTTAGTCGAGTAGAATATGAAGTATAGTATTATTTGTGTCGATTCTGTTTAATATGAAATCGATGTCAGAAGAAACATTAAAGATTTGCGGTTCTGTTTAGCGAATATGACTGTGTAATTAAAGGAATTTCAGGAGACAGAAATATGAGTAACACATATAAAAATACATTCTTACAATTTACAAACTGCTGCAATACAACACATTAGCGCAAATTACGTCTTCCTAAACATGTTTCTCATATTTTACATCATAAACAACACACGCATATACATTATTTTTAATCACAACTTCCGAATACCTTCACGGGGAGGGAAGATTGCATTGTCGACGGCTAAGTGAAAATTGCGGGACTTGAACCAGGGACCTGCTGCTCTGACCGCAGGAGTGCTACAGCGGTTCCAGAAGGAACGGACAATGCTCACGAAGTGAACATTTTACTATTTTTACGTACCACTGCACTTGCTTTACAATTTTTATATTTCTGTACTATAAAGGGCACTGCTTATAATGGTCAGAAATGCATTGTTTCAAAAAGCTATGAGTATGTCCGAAGTACATGGAGAATCTAGTTTTTAGAAATCAAAGATGTGGTGGTAATGAAAATAAATGTATAAATCAATGAATTTCATACAATAAAATTGATAGAAGATCCGAAAACTGTCAAAAGATACGAAAATGCATATTTTTAATATGGATGTACTGAACGTCTGCATGAGGTGAAATTTAATTAATGAAATACAAATCGCAATGTTTTTCAGGGAGATATCGCATGTTTTTTTAAAATTATGTGCAGCAAATATCTTTTACATTAAGAAAGAAATGTAGAAAATATTATTTGAGTTAATAACTCAGGGCGCGGAAATATGAATTGGTATAATTTGTTTTTCTCTCTCGACTCCGCCGAATATATATTTCACTTTTAAGCTTCAAGACATTTAGTTTTGCCCTCTAATACAGGTAAGAGTATAAAAGGAAAGAAAACTAATGAATATACATTTATAACCGCATAAAATTTGCATATACATTATAATTGAAAACGCTATTTGTAAATAGCGTCATTTTTGAGTTAGGTATAAAAAATAAATACTAAATATGAATCGTACGCGTACTGTGGTGATATATTTTTTTACTGTCCTACAATAGGTCCCGAAAGTACCGACGGGCTTAACAGGGGGTAGAGCTCCGCAATTACTAGGCCTCTACACCAGGAAGAGAAGTGGCCAGCATCTTGCATCGTCCGGTTTCGCACCAGGATAGTCCCGGTACGCATTTTAGAGTAGGCTAAATAGGCTTGGGAGTCAGTCTCGATGTTGAGGTATGATGAAAATTGTGAGATGTATATTCAATTTAAATAGTGCCTCCCAACTCTTTGTGGTATCGTTTACTCGTAAAGACAGTGGAAATACACGATGGGAGTTCAATGCGTAGTTGAATAACATAAACTTTTGCTTTGGATTTTTAGAATGTTATACATTTTTAGAATGTTCGAGTTTGATGGTAAACTTAATTGATTATACTTTGAATATCGTTACCAGGTTTGGTTCTTTCACAGCGCTTTTTTCAATTTTCTTCTTTTACCCTTAAGATATTAAGAAATGTTTAACAATTTTAACATGATTGAAAACATCGAAAAATAAATGCTCTAAAATTTGAATAAAAATGGTGGAATTTTACATATATCAATAGTGGCTCAACAAAAAATTTTAGGTGTCACCTAAAACCCATTTCACGCCGTCTGGTTTTGTCCAAACGGAAAAAGTCATAGCCCAGACGAAATTGATATTCAATTATAAAATAATTCCCACTGAGCTGAAAAAAATCATACAAGTAGGATCGATGGGAATATTTTTTAATTTTATTTGCAATGATGAATTAAAGTGCAAACATTATTTCAATTCTATTGGAAATTTTCGCGGTTGACTGTCTGATTTGACTGGTCTTCCACAGCTCCTTTACTGATAGAATCGGGGGCTAGCGCTTCAAGTTATTCAAATCACTGATATGTACGATTGTTTTCTCTATTTCTATTTTCATTGTTTCATAACACTCCTTTATAAATTATAATGATGAAAAAACACGATTTAATTTCTATCTATCGGTAAATAGTACAAACAATATTCAGGACGTTTGTTGGTTCGCTTGAAATGCACAGGGTCACGTCAAAGGACGGTGACCGAGAGCACCGGTTTCGCGATTTATGCATCACACCTCGGAAAAAGTGAAATATCTTCTTATATCCGGTGACATATAGATACAAGTGATGTTAAAAAAAACGAAAATTTACTCAAATCAAAATAATCTTGCACCATTTATATTATTTAAAATCTGATCTTTTCTTTTTCTTTTTGAAAATAAATGTTTCCTCCATAAGACGCAATGTATTACACCATTAATTATTATTGCAATTATATTATTTAAATGGCTGGTGAGGTATGGTTTCAAGTTGAAATTACAATAAGTAATTTACTCTGATCATTTACGCCGATTTCAGACATTTTAGTGATTTAATTCCGCCTACGCCAGTACTACCTTAAGTGACCTAATTGTACTGCAGCACTTGGATACCAACATCTTTCATTGAAAGGACTCAGCAATATTGCCTGTCGAGTTGTGTGAAGTATCGTCTTGTGACGTATATAAAAATAAACCCCGTGTAGTGTTATTTTTATATTAAATGTTTTGTATGGAAATGAGATACGTGCACTCACCGAGACATCCCGCGCAGCAGTCCGTGTCAAGGAGCTGACGCCCATGTTCTTCCCGCAGCGGGGCGCAGGAGCGTCATGCAGAGACGCTGGCTGCGACGGCGCTGGCGGATGCGCTGTTGGATGAGGGGAGCCATGAAGAGGCGCTGTATCCGCCGGCCGCCCGGGCGCCACTCGGAGCGGCTCACTCGCCGCGCGCCGCATCTGTAACACCACAATGGAACACTTTAAATTAAGAATCTTATATAAAAATAATACTTTGTATGTTTATAACCAACAATTGTGAAAACTAAAAAGACTTATCGGGTATTTTCACTTTCTAATTACACAAAATGGTATTGGAAGGTATTGTAATCGGTCGATAAAACATTTTGATATTAATGTTAAAGAAAACTACACTGGTGATAAATTCAGGTATTGCTGTCGTTTTTTATCGATATACGAACAAGAGCGGTCTCCCGTAAAGTATGTGAAAACGCCTAGATGGTATTGTAAGATATTTTTTGTTTCTACCCAGATCTATGCTCATACAGCGCAATAAGTGATATCACGTAATATCGATTAATTTTGTAATATCAATTGCAATACAAGAATAATCATACACAATGGACATTCAAATGTTGTAGTAAAATAAGTATTAGTTTTTACAGACATTAATTTTCTTTTAAATTTTATCATGTATGACGGGCGAAGTCGGTATAATAAGCTAGTTTATAATAAATAAAAAAATACATGAAAAACCACATTTTGAAACGTTCAAAACAGTGTACTTTTTTTATGAAAAAAAATTACAGGAAGAACACTTGAATGGCTCATGGTAATGATTGTGACGTCACAATAGAGTTAACAACATCCGTCTTGAAACGAGGTCAGTGTACAGATTCAAAATGATGGGAATAGATTGGAAATTAGCATCCGGCGATATTTTGAATCATTGCACTGGTTTTGTTTGTAGACAGTTGTTTACTACAATTATACATATTATGGCATTACGAGAGTTTTATCATATGATTATATCCCTCAATTTCTGTAATTTAAATTTATAAAATTCACAAGATTGTGAATTTTATTCGCATAATTGATATGGAGACTCGTATATCTGAAGTGTGAGCCAAACTGTTCACAGGAGCGGGTCCCTTTTTCTTGGAGCGAAGGTTGTTTGAATATTTTTACATTCCTGAAAATTACCCATTTTGTTTTCGAAATACATAGCCCATTCTGTCTTCGAAATAGAGACCCAAGTCAAAATAATTTTTCATGACAAAAATCCCATCAATAAAAATTTTTAATTTTATTTTAGAGCCGTTATTGATAGAATTTACATAGAATTATAGCTCATTAGGATTTTAATTAAAAAATAATTCCATTTTGCGCCGGAAGATAGAAAAGCTTACTAACAAAATACAAAGTAAAGCATTGAGAGAATTGTATTCCTAATTATACTTCGACTACAAGGTATTGATCCACAAACTCAAATTTGTATTTGGTTCAAAAATTAATAAATTCATGGCCATGGACGAGTATTACGTTGTGGGAATATGTCATCCCTAGATTCCCTTTTGAATCAAATACCGACCAACTCTTATTCTATAGGTTAATGTTGCCGGAAGTGAACCGAATTTAATTGATTATCGATTATCCTTTTTTCTTGTCCATACGCTTCCGGGTTTACGCGAATGAATGTGGTTCAGTGTTGATTTATCGCGCTTTTGTATCTTGCATGCCAAGACACATTGTGTCGCCACTCTGTAATGTACGGAGAGAATATCAAAACATCAATGGTCCCACTTCCGTAAGTGCTGGGTAGAGTAATTGGTGCTTCGCTCAGAACGCCAGGTCGTCAGATATGGTAGGATTGCGGAAACAGTTTCAGACTGTAGTATATGACAACGCTGTTTGCAAGGTATTGGCGGTATTGGATTTATGAAATCGGACAAAAGCATACTATAACAAGCTTTATAAAACTTTAATTTAATTTCTACATTTCTGTAATAGTTGATACGTGTATTTACAATGTTTTGAAAGTTTATGGTCGTTGGTTCACAAATTAATAAAACTAAAATAGTCGTATTATTAGTTTTTGAAATGTTTTCACTTTATATAATTCTCAATGAGTTTCGTGACGGAATTAATCCTCAGCAGGGGAACACAGTTTCATTATTAATAAGAAATGAACAACTCAACCACAACTTTCGCTTTCATGCCGTCAGATTTTTCTAACATTTCATCCTTCGTTACTTACATAATAGGGTGCAGATGACATTGTATGTGTATTGTAATAGTATTTACATGGAGAGGATTTGCAACGGCCCTGGATCGGTCATGAAAGTTCTCAATAGTCTGGTCACGACACTGGCAGTGAGAAAGTTTTCGACGAAGATGATCAAGGATATCGCGGAAGAAACGTCTTGACGAACTTTAAGTTATTATATAAAAGATCATGGGAACGATTGCTGTTTTGTTTGAAAGCAATCATTTCGTTGGAAGTTGGATGTAATAATTTTGTCTTTGTATTGCATTCCTAATGAAAGTCTTTGTATTGCATTCCTAATTCAACAAACACAACAATAAAGTTAATTGTGATATTCTCCACTGTACATTAGAAAGTTTTAAAAAGCCCCAGTTATCTTGTCTAGTTACAGTATTATGGCGTATTTGAATGTCAAGCGACATTTTAAGTATCACTTCAGAGAACCTGACTACACAAAATAATTGGGAAAATGTAAAACACAACACAATTTCTCACTTATTTTGTTACTTCAAATTCAAACAGCTAGTGATTTAATTAATACTCAATAAGGAGCGTTCCGAAGTGGTATTAAGTAGTGATTAACTTGTAGAAAGAAGAAACACTAATTAAATTAGTCAACACCGCGCAACGTGTCGGGTGACATTTCATAAATCAGGATCGTCTACTTCGAAAATTCCTGGAAAGGAAAGACACGTATCTAGGTTTTCCACTCGCCAGACAGGAAACAATCTACGGAGAATTCCTGCTATGGAAGCTGTACATGGCTCACCGGAAGTGGGATACAAAGCCAACCATCGTGTTATATAGTAGCAATAGTTTCTTTCTATGAAACGCAGGTTTCTACAACGTATTACGCATTATGAGTATTTACAACAACATATTATCTACCTTCGTTAATTTTTTTTGTTAAAGTTTGCGATGGTATGCTTTTTTATAGATCTGAGAGACTTTACCTAACAATACAACAATTAATTGTGTTCAACTGTTACTGAATGTAGGTACCCAATATATAACACAGAGTGTAGTCATTCCTTCGCTCTGGTGTAACCCAAGGGATGATTAACTTTCTCGTGAGAAGCATTAGTGAAGGTAAAATATTCTTAATAATTATTATAATCGAAAAGGTAGTTAGAAATCATTAGAAAAACAAAATAAACCCAGAATCCAACAAAATACCATTCTCTTCAATTCCATTCAAACACCCAAAAATATTTACAAATAGAAGTCTTTGATATTTTTTTTATTCTTTCAACTTACTAATTTCTTATTGATTTTAGTATTTAACAATTTATCTACTACAAAATGTGTTATTGGTAAGGATTTTGGAGTATCTTGATCGAATTAATAGGATTGAAATGGATACATATAGAAAAATTTACATGTTTTCATCAGTTACGATAAATTTCGGATTTTGACGATAGGTTTCTGACAGATTGGCATAATTACAGAAAAACCGCTTAAATACGTTTATAATAAATACAGTATCCAATACAGTACTGAACAAGGAGTGATCAATTAGGACCGGAAGTGATCACAGTAGTGGAAAATCTAGTGTTCAAGATGATATGGCAAATAAGCAATGAACCAATATATTGTTCGTATTTAAGTTCAGGGTAACTAACGCGCTCGCCTTCTACCCCTGGGACGCCGGTTCAAACCCGGTCCGATCCAAGTAGAATTCGAGGTGTTCGCGACAGGTTTACTCGGGGTTCTCCCGTTTCCCCTGCTACCATTATCATTCACCCTCATGTCATTCATTCATTATACGTCTTGGGAAGGTGCGTCAGGAAGGGCATCCGGCATCTTGTAGTTTCCCTGCCATGACAAAAAGAGGCATCATACCATCCTTGATCTCTGACCCCTACTAGTCGGGAAAAGGAGTTAAGGTTCACACATTGTTCGGATTTTGTTTGTGTTGTATATTGAATTAGGTACATGACCTAAAAGATATATACGTATTATATTACTTTGCAGAGTAGTACATAAAAAGTTTCATAATCAAATATATTTCATCGTACCCTGAAAATTCGGGTAAAATGGTGGTCAGGTAAACAGGTTAACTGCATTGAAATAATTATTCGTGTTGTTTATACTATATTATTTTGTACGATTTGTAAGACAGGAAGTGTGCTGGTAAGACAAGGTAAAAAATATATATGGAATTTTTGTGGCAGAATACAAGTTGTATGTTCATGAACTAGCGAAACCTAGTTATACTGGTTCTCTTTCCTTATAAGTATTTTACGCGTGTTTCGTCCCAGAAAGGAAGCAAGTTGAATGAAAACAGGAAGCAAGAAGTAAGACTGTACTTATTTATAGTGAAAATGTTGTAATTGAATTAAATATTCTTTGCACATATAATCAAACTTCCAATTACCACTACGTGAATGGCATACGTCAATTACACGATATCAATAACACAAACCACTAAAGCTAAGATTTTGCGAATTTAAGGGCGATCTATGTTCTAGGGGTTAGTGTGATCATCAGGTACCTCTGATAACAATGGTTTGAACTTTAGATTATACGCAATAATGTTCAAAATGTTCATTCAGAGCCATATTTTGAATTTAACTAATAGTCACACGACGTTTCCACAACGGTTTGAGTCGTCGTTAAGTTTACATAAATGAAACAAGACTAAAATGACATTTTGACAACTAGATGAAAATCAACATTGAACAAAACAAGCACGATTACATCAAACAATTGTAAATATTTGACAAATTTTGGTCGTCTCAATTACAAATCGGACTATATGGATTGCCTTTTGTAACATTTGTCTTTTTCGATAATTACATTCTTTGTCTTTCTTTTTAATATTCCGCTAATCCGTCATGTGTCCGTGCTCTAAAATTGGTTCACTATAACATTATTGCGCATGATTAATTATATTTCTCCTACTTTTCTTTATCTACTTTTCGGACACCCTTCAGTTTGTTCTACGTAACATGCCGAACATGACTGACAATTAATGTTGTAAACTACATTCATTTTTGTTGATACCAATTGATTATGTAGTGATTATACAGTAAAAACTAAGGTCAGATGAAATGGCGACGAGTTGGAAATCGAACCCAGAACCGCTTTGATCGTAGGACTTCCTTCTGTACCGTCCTATCGCGTTCCGCAACTGAATACAATTTCCATCCGGCAAATGCTGGGTACTTGTAGGATGCGAACGGATGGTGTATGAACGGATGGATTTGTGATAACATCTCAAATCAAAGCTGGACACCCCGGGTTCGATTACCGACTCGTTACCATTTCATCTGGCCTTAGAAACCACGTATCTTCTGCTCGTGTAGGTACTCGTAAGAAATAAATGGGTGGACAATACAGATTTTATCTAGATAAATCCGTTTTTTCTGGTATTCATCCCATCATTGATTCCTTCACATATACTTTCTATGAAACGCGTGTACGATAAGACTGACTCTGCAACACAGGAACTATGCATCCTCCCCGGTGTAGACACAAGAAATGTAGTGCTTTTTAATGGTTTTCCCTACCAAAAGCGATTCTGTGAAATTGTAGAATAGATATTAGACATACCGAGGCCATTACCTGTCACAAATAAAACCTTACATGAATGTGTCTGAACATATACCGAAGCTGCAAAAGACGTCTCAGCCCTTTATTCTGAAATTTGTAAATTCTTATAATTTTGTAGAAATTTTAATATAAATTTGGAACTAATTTCTTACATTTATTTTTAAAAAACGTTGTTTGAAATTACAAAATCGACAATGTTTTTAATTGACTTGATATATTATCCGAACAATTTTTCATCATCAAATTATTCAAGTACATACATCATTTTTATTTTATAAATAATTAAATTATCTATGTCAAATTTTTCATACAGAGGATATGATACTCAATTTTTATTGATTTATTTTTTAACTTATAAACTGCTTTCTGTATCCAATGTTTCTTTTCTGCTTTTACGATACAAAAGAATAATAAGACTTAATACAATAATATTTCTGTACATAAATAGAATATTAATAAAACGTCAGTCAGAAAGCTTGAAATAACTATAAAGTGCGTGTGTTCTATTTGGATCACATTAATGGCTGTATGCGGTTGTAGCTCGTGCTAAAGGAAAGGAGAAACTTGATGTTCTGCGTTGGAGATCTAGTTTCTGCGGAAAGTCTCCGTATGTGCTCCAGTACAAGTCAACCCACTGCTCGAGACCATTCACTCAACATCACGACCAACTCAGACGTAATCGGTTCGCTGCAACGTGCGTATTACCTAAACGACTTGTAGTTCCGTAACTCCATTTACGACATTATGAGTACATTAAGAGCGGAAGAGATTTTCAATTTTGATCTCTTATAATTCAAGTAGTCAAATAACAAGTAATTTATAATGTTTTATTGAATGAAAATGAACGCAATCCCGTTCGCCCCCTATTCCTGACTACAGTTGTATTCGATACAGGACAGACGGGAGCGCCAGTGCACGAAGCCAGAGTTCGCGAATTCAATCCCCAGTCCCGTATCGCATTTTTATTCAATAAAACATAATTGATCTGTTAACTATTGAAGTTCTTAACCGCAATTTAAGAGATTTACGTATGTAACTAAAGTGAAGTGTTGAGTAAAACTGGATTTCAGTTACTAATATATTCAAGGATTAGTCGAAATTTTATTCTCAAATTTAAAATTCTAACTAGTACAAAACAAACTCTAAGAAATTCAAAAATTAGAGATTGAAAAAAGAAATCCATGCGTGTAAGAGAATTAATCATAGTACATTTGATGATCGTAGGTTCCAACGAAGTACAGGAAGTTATCACACACATATAACATACACTATAAATGTTAAGGTGTTAACTTCCACTACGATATACCTGGATAAAACAAAAACGTATTTCATTTATATTTCAATACGCAAATTTTCCTTGGTCCATTCGTAATCGATATTGTTTGACCCCATTTTTTTAGAAGTTTTCCATGTAATGATGAGCCAACTGGGTCGACACCCGAACCCATTAAATCACTGGAGGAAGCATTCACGAATTCGGTCTCCCCATCGTCATACGGGTGCCTGGAGCGTATGCGGGAGGCGTGGCGAGAGGAGTAGGGGGAGAGGGCTGGCAGAAGGTCGGGAGGGGGGGGGCATCGATCACTGCGCTTGAGCACCGTTACTTGAACTGGCCTCGTGACACCGGGGCCTTCGCGGAGGCAGCAAGCGCAGGCAGGATGGCAGCGGCGGCGGCGGGCACCTGCGACCGCGTGTGCACCTTCTCTATGCGTACACTCTCGCACGTGCATGTGTGAGACAGCGTTTATACATAGACGCAAACATACGACAAAGCAGAGAAAGAGAAGACGAGCGCGGACAGTTGATCATCTACTTCAAGGCTGCGTTACCGTACGAATAAATAAAAATTAGATTATAATGTTATGTTTATTACATATGATCGTAAAAGCGAAAAGGATTATCGTCCTCGGTTTCTGTTCATATAAAGCAGAACTATTCAACAAAAATATAGGTTACGTTAGCTGTTAAATAGTTTCAAAAATTTATCGGATATTGAATGAAACAAATAATATCTTAAGTTATCGCCAGAGAAATATCTAGATGTGTTTAGCAAGAGTGGTATCCGGTGTGAAAATGTCTATGAAAGATCGTAAACTATTTTTAATTTATTACGAATATAAATTCGTATTCGAATTACGTATTCACGAATATAAATTCACAAGTTTTTTGTGAAAGTTCTGTACTTTTACAACGGAATACGAGATACAACGAAATATTATATGATTCACAGAGTAATTAATTTGTTTTTACGATGCAACCATAATTACACTCAATTGATGTACAAAAAAATATATACTGTCATTTAGGACCCGAGCGAAGCCCATAAAATCAGTCAGATTATGAACAAAATGACTTGGAATCGCCACGGATGGAGATTGTCACTTTCCAAGGCTGATCAATTGCAAATAACTGCGTTCCCACGCGTGGAACGTTTCGGTCATACTTGTGCATCGAAGAGCATAACCTAATTCCACGCGCCAGGAGCGGCTAAATGGAACGATGCTTTAAAACTAACTTTCCATTCGCTGGATGTACAGTACAGTTGAGTCTATGTTAACAGGGAAAATTGATCTCTCATATGTAATTTACATATGAGCAGGAGTAACTTAAACCTCCAAAATGCTCAACGTACTCATAAATTGACTTAATAAGAATCAACTCTACCCTCAAGAAAACCATTCTACTCTCCACTTTCACAATAGTAGCTTCAAAACCAGGAAACCATTTCCTACATAAGTAACTGAGGTGTAAATATCCATTCATCCACATACACATAAAATGAAAGAAGGTTTGAGGATTCAGTTTTTGAAAAAAAAAAAGAAAGAAAATTCATAGAGTGAGTCTCAAGATGAGCTCAAATGAGAAACAGAACAGGTCAACAGAACAGGTCGTTCCAGTGTTGCGCTTTTTTGGACAGGAGGATGAATTGACAAACCTTGTTGTTGGTTCAAGATCAATAAAAGTGTATTAGTGTTAAAATCTCTGATTTTAATCATAGAAATTCACTCTCTATAACACATAAAGGAAGTACACGGGGTCGTCAGAGACAAAAAGACTCGAATATGTCTGATTTGACTTCCCTATTTCACTTTTAGATTACACATTGGTTGGAAATATCCTCTTTACCATTACATATCCAGCGAAATAATCATCTGTAACTTTGGTTTTTAAAACGTGATACATGTACTGTATACGATCAATGTTCTGATGGGATCCTACTTCTCATAGATCAGATAGGGTGATTTGATCGATCAAAATCGATCGTCGAATCTCTTACAACAATATTTCAGGTTGAAAATGGCGTAACAAAAAATACGTTTTCTTTAACGAATATTTAACAGATGGATTGTGTTGATTTTGATACAAAAAATTACTCTGAACACTGCAATTATAAATTTTTACCTGACAATTCTTCTCCTAGATCTCACTTCTTTTTACGGTTAACCTGCTTTCCTCAATCTATAGATTATTAGGAAAATATTGTTTATAAATCGTAAGTAATAAAATCACACTAAATTCAATATTAATTATTTCAAAAGTTGCCGCCCCTAGACAAGGCTAATTTGCACAAATTTGTTGCACTATTAATAGTACTAAATTTTTTATATTCAAGGAAAACAAATTGTAAAGTCATTGAACCATAACACAAAGTCAGCAAAATATTTTATGCTCTTTCCGGCATACCAGATTACATACAAGACTTTTTAACACTCACCGATAATGTTACGTCAAAGCATTTGCTGAGAAATGATGTCATGTTTACTTATCCGATCCTCGACACTGTGTGAATTTTTCGACTTTATCCCTTCTCTATTCAGCAGTAGTAAAATATATGGGACAGTGGCAACTCCGTATCCCACAGTCATCTGAATTTCTTCTACACATCTCCGAAGTTTCCTTATCTATATCCCGAACAATGGAAGAAAAAATATAGCGGGGAGGAAAAGATAAATGAAGTTCTATTTATAGCAACAACAGAAACAGGAAATTGCCCGCTTCATCATAGAAGCATTTTACGGCGCTAATATCCCTAAGATAAAAGTAATGGATAAGTTGATCACAATCAACTTCGTTATTCTAGAGCTTTCCGAGGCTAGAAGTGTCCCTATCTTGTGGTCTGAGCTTTTTTTATGATGGTAGGTTCTATTTATGTTGATGTGATTAGGAGAATGTTGGTGATTGTGATGGCCACGATAAAGAAGCTGCTGGGGGTGGAATCTTGATGTAACATTATAATTCTTCAGGTGTTTCACGAAAAGAAATGGTCGTCTTAAAGAGAAATGATGAAATGTACTGATTAAAACATTTTAGTAAATTTAAAGAAAATATGATTGCTTAAGTTATTTACTCAATGTGATGAAACTGAAAATTAAGCCTGCCATAAGCATTCTGTTTTCACTAGGTGAGTAATTAATGTAATTTTAATATTGAACTCGAGTAAATATCGGATACTGTCTTTTTTATGGGACGGAGTTGTCCGTGAATATTATCCATTGTCTTATCCTGTAAGAAAGGGCCAAGGGCATTTCATCATTAACATTCAATCTCGCTATGTTTAGGACGTTCTGTTTCCCCGACTATTTTGAGACTTAAACAACACGAACACACGAACAGGATTCTCTAGGTGAAGACGCAACAGCTTGGCTTCTAAGGATCGTAAGACAGACGTTGAAGAGCACCGTCCGAAACGAAGCAAAAGCCAATGTATATTCAAACAGGATAAGACGATGGATAATGTCTACTGACACTGCAATAAAGATGATAAAAAATACATCGATCAAGAAATCATTCAGAGAAGTTTGTTTTCTTAACCTTGTTTGCTCAAGTTCTGAAAACCAAAACAAAAAAGACGAAAATAAAGTAGAATTTATCCTCCAATTATTGTTATTCATGTGTGTTCGTTTTATGTTGTATGAGTATGTTATTATTTTATATAATTGAAAATGTATGCTATATATAGTGTATTGTAGAGTGTGTATGTATGTAAATATTGACTTAGTCATTTTTGAAGGTGGTCAGGCGGAAGAGCAGGCTTGATGGTTTGAGCTTCGTTACATATATTATTATTTATAATAATTTTAATATCCTTCTTTCATGTTTCTCGGAATTTTTCCGGTAATTCATTAAAACAGCGAGTTTGACTTGCCAAAGCATGTTATACGTTTCATAATTTAATGAGAGTTGTATCTATAACTTGAAAAGTTTTCTGACCATATAACATATTCAGTATCACAGCCTTCTGCGTTATTTTCAAAACTGTTGTTTTTATACCCAATTTTCCTAAATAATTAGATGCATACTTTTCTATTATTCCTGTGTTTCAAACCATAATGGGGAGGATCGAGACTTATTAGTGCCGAGTGGTTTGTCCCAGTTTATATGGAACTTCACAATATTTTCTCATTTTTTTCTCCATGTATTTTCTGCAAGTTTCTGTTTAGTGGGACAGCAATATCAATAAGAATAGTCGAAAATTTCTTTTTGTCTTTTATTGTGATATAAGGTTAGTTATTTTGAAGAGTTTTGCGAGTGTGGATTATAGCATTTTCATTTTCCAAAACAGAAATATTAGAAACACGTTGTTGCGATTATCATTAAACGTCATATAACCAGCCAGTTAATGTGTAATACATTATGGAAAAGTCTCCGGCATATAGTTGATAACAACCTTACATTTCACGATCTCCTCTAACAGAGCATTCAATGACCGGGAGAGCAATTCGCGACTTCACCTCTCACGCGAAACAAACACCCTTCGCACCAAAGCGACGACGAGCGACGGTCATTTCCTTTCGTGCGCATCCGGAGAACGGTGTGCGTCCACTTGTTTCTCAGCGGACAACGTCCGTTCTTCCCAGAGGAACACTTCTCTTCCTCAATGAGCTCTTCCTGCGGCAGGCCCTCAGCAACGCGGCGTCGAGTCCCTCGAGACAACAAGTGCGGGGTCCCAAGAGCGTCTTCGGTAGGTCGGCGACGGACAGCCGCAAGTTCTGCGCGTCCGCGCGAGATCGCGCCGCTCTTGTTCTTAGTTTTCCGGAAATTGATGTTGTTGTTTTTTGTATTGAAACATACAACGGTGTGAAATATGAGTCCACGTATTCGAAACGTGAGATTCGATTCAAAAATAGGGAAGTGATACGCTCTTATTAATAGCGTAGGCAGGCACATTGCCAGAGGGGAGATCGAAGTACCTGGCTTTCCTACACGAATTTTTTATAAATTGTGACGAAAAAATTTAATTATAAAATATTGTTAATTTACGATTTATGAAATGGTAAAAAATTGCAAAATGAATCATTGAATGAATTTAGAATGGAAGAATAAATAATTTTAAAATTAAAATCCACTCATATTTGATGAAAACTCTGTCCCCTCTCCCACAAAAAATTATAAAATTGCGGCGGAGGGTCTCAAATACTTTCAATCAGCTTCTTGACTTAACACCTGCGGAGAATGGAAATAAAACAGTTGTTGTAGTCATAGATACACATGGTTTGAACTAATGAAAAGAATGGTTAAAATGTACACACGACTTCTACAAATAAGCCTGACTTCCTTTGTTCCATCGGGTGAAATAAGCGTTCGGATATAACTTGCAAGGTAAGTTTATTCGCTAGCGTATTCAGCGAATTTTCGCACGTTGTGTCATTACTCGAGACAATAGCAAAGAGTCAACAAGACATATAATACCCCACTCTGGCTGGGAGCATACGTTGCCACAAACAAAAGATGATGAGCAATAGACGACTGGTGGTCAGCAGCAGTACACATTCATTAATTTGGAGGTGTAATTTTATTCACCCTAGGAATACTTGAATATTTTCGAGGAATATTTGAATTCATAAATACTTTCTGTATCTCCATTTACCCAAATAATTCATTTTATTAATGCGGTAATTGACTTATCGAATCTCGGATTCAACAATATACCCATTTCTTTATCTGTACTTAGTAATTAGAGAAAATAATTTAATACAGAGTAACTTTTGAATCATATTTCTGAAAATATTCAAGAAATGGGTGATACATATGGATTGATATCGAAGTCACACTCACACGATCCTACAGGTTCATAAGAAAAATCTTCTAAAATCATTGAAAGTAATAATACTTTCTTTTAACCATATTAAAAATTTAAGTTAGCTATTCATTATAAATCAAATTTGTTAAACTATGCAATTACATGCAATTCAACACTGCATTAGTGTGCCAGCAGAAAGTCCCCAAATTTAATATTCTAAATTACGAAACACACATACACAGTGACTAATGTTGGAATTTAATGAAGAATAATTTGCATAAAAATAAATTTCTACCATTTATCTTATTTCTAAACACATATATTCTACTGTTTTGACATTTGGAGAAGGACTTACATTATTTTAACATACTATTAGTCCGTATTACGAGAGCAATATAATTTTTTATTAAGGAAGAACGTAATATTCATTAAAATCACTATTTTAACAATAACACTGATGAGAAAAATATCACATAATACTATTACTTAAGATTTAACTTTATTCTTGCTTTTTGAATAAACAGAAGTACCTATTTGAAGTTGTATAGTAGTTTTCTTGGGTTATATTGAATAAATCTTAAATTGGAGTTATTTGTATTTATAAAAATTTGGACTTCTCACAAATTCATTTAATTTTAATCATAAGTAGGTTTGCGGGTTATGCGCAAGTTAAATAACATCACTATTTTGTGTACTTGCATGGCGTGTTCTGAGAGTCATAAGGTATGGGTGAAATCGTTCTTAATCTATGCAGCAGACATACTTTACCGAAACCTTTGACATGGTAATGACACGGAAGTATGTGAAACGCAATAGTACTTCATGCGTTTTCAAATGTACTATACCTATATTGTTCTTTTTAAAGGAAGACTACAGTACAAATAAGTTAATTTAATATGCAAAAAAATTGTAAAAACGTTAATCTATATCCATGACATTGGGTATATCTGTGCCCTCTGCAGAACATTCGTTTATTAAAAAACACGCAATTATCATGCCCAAGACCTACTCGATCATACTACTGATTATCGTTTATATAATTATCTACTGGCCCGGGATTTTCTCCGGTTTCTCTTCGGGTAGAGGTGGATTTCTTATATAGGTTCTCTAGGCTTTGTCTACGGACGTGTTTATAGTAACAATAAATCGTGAATTTAGTGTTATTTCAATTCTTATGATTTTTAAACACTATACTCAGAGTAAACTATAGTTCGATAATAATTTGTACATGTAAATTTACAAACATATTTGCGTTAAATTACAAACATATTGACACTCTATTAGTATTATAACTCGTAGCTAGCTTTTTATCTTATCTAGGAATTTTTGCTGAAATTTTTGAATCCGCCTCTGCCTTAGCAGTACAAACTGCGTATGACCACGCGGAGGACAATAAACTAATTTACTCCCCGGAAGCAAGCAAGGGACCATCCCATCAATTCCGATCAAGGGCACAAAGGCAGAGGTGGATTGAAAAAATTTCAGCAAAAATTCCTAGATAAGATAAAAATTTAGCTACTAGTTATAATACTAATAGAATATCAACATGTTCGTAATTTAACACACACAAATAATTTTACATGTACGAATTAATTCAAATTTCAAATTCTTGACTTCATTCAAATTCTTGACTGCATACGAATCTTATCATTAGAAACATCAATAAAATATTCTCAGTTTAAAAATATTTTTGGTTGTTAGTCAATTAAACAAAAATGCAAATTCAGAAAAAGTTTCACTTATTTTTTTTTCCTTTCCCTATAAATAAGTGCAAATTACCTTAAAAAAATGATTTTCTGATGAATAATATTTTGCCTATTAGACTGTTCCTGATCTATTGAACTATTCAAAATTATTACGAATTTTCTATATTGTAAAAACTTGATGAACTGTGCAATTATAAGTAACACACACATACATGTATGTACGCACATATGGTTTCTATCCATAAATATGAGGAAAATTACACAGAGCAAATTAATTATATCATAATACAATATACACACAATAAATAGCTTTCACAGACATGGAGAGTTCCAAGATAAATTAATCATTTCGTTTATATGCGATTAATAAGGCATCTGAATTCTTCTTTTCGGATGTGATGAGTCAGAAGGTGTCTTAGAATACACTGACGCTCCGACAACATTGAATTAACAAGCGGATTGACTCACGTTGAAGTTATTAATGAAATTCCAGGCGCAATCTATTCGAAAATACCTGATTAGAACATGACTAAACGATTAATCAATGTCTAAAATGTTTATATTTGTTCCCACAATTACACGATTCAAATTTTAAAAATTAAAAGAAAGAATGAATTCTATTGAATGAGATAAAAATATTCAATGCATGTATGCGGAAGTTACATTTTGTTTGTGTTTACAAAACAATCATAATATTCTGCCATTTCGTGTAGGATCCTAGGGTACCTGCGAGGACTTCCCATTGGACACGATAGTCAGCCACCACTTGACTGCATTTAGGGTCGTAACCAGATATTCTTTTCAGGGGTGAGGGGGCAGATTTATCGCTGAAAATCTGTTGACGTTAACTTTGTTATATGTGCTTAAAATATTTGAAAATTATATTTTCGTCTATTTCACTTCTCTTTGAGACTTTCTGGATGATATTAAATTTTCATTTTTATTACAATTTATTTGAACATTTTCCATCGTCTTGTCCTGTGTGAACATTTTCAACGGTGCATAGCACACGCTGTGTGTAAACACCAGTTGAAAATATTCGAGCAGATCAAAACGATGGATAGTGTCCAAATCATTTGGAATGAAAATGTTTTTTCACTATGATAATTAATTAATTAATGATAAATTAAGAATATTTTATTCAGATAATATATTTTCATTTCAATTTACCCCTGAAGACTTATCAGATTATGTGATTTAATAACTCTGCATCTTCCACTGCTTCCTGTGGGATCCATTTTAGAGTTGCTAGAGTTTAGAAACATAAATAAATCTGCGCATGGAAGCTTCAACAAGAGAAGATTAGATTGCGACTTGAGTGCACAAAAACCTTTCTGCCTCCGGAAGCCGCCGAGACACTACCCATCATTACCTCTAACTTAAGTGTCCTGAGAAACACAGAAAAACCTGCGACGGAAAGAGACACTGACCAAATAACCCAAATCGTACAGTTGACAGGCATATATACTGGCGTGTGACTAATGGGCCCATTATAACAGGAATTTTCATTACGCACGAAGAAGACTACTCTTGATTTCTAGAGAAGCATTTCCCGTGAAGAGTAACGGACAAAGAGAATATGTACGTCTTGTGGGATAAGTGCAGACGATGCGCTGACAATGGAGGTTTTTGAATGGCTTTAAAAACATGATGTTTACAGTCTCATTATGGTGTTAGGGTAGATGATACCTTTTAATATTCGTTAGCGTAGACCTCACTAATCTCCTCATCAATTCCCTACTCCCACAGGGAACAGTAGACTGGTAAATAGGATGCTGCAATTTCCCACACTCAACCCTCCATCTCCTACCCATTTATTTTCACCTAAAAATATTGTTTTCACAAATTATCACACAATAAGTTCTTTAATACACTATATTTCTCATTTTTCGTTACCCACGTTATACAATAACATACTTCCAGGTTGAAGAATACTTTTATTGCTCTAAAAAAGGCAATTGTTATTTATTCATGTTACATCATACCTTAAACATTGAATGAAATACCGAAAATCGCTATTCTAAAATTTTTTTAATAAAACGTTTATTTTACTAAACACGTTTGTATTAAACTCTTCTATTTCAAAATGTTAAGCACCAATGATGAATTGAAAAACAATTGAACAATCGAAAAAATGTGTTTTTAAATGGAATTAGATAGTATGTTTAGCTTATCTGGATTATATTTTCATGACGCAATACAAATTATTTTAAACATAAAAAAATTATTTTACGAGACCATGTGATTAATTGTGAAAACGTCATCAATTAGCCTAGCTATCACAGTCTTAGTTTTAACCCCTATAAGTGCTGAAAGTAGTATTTACACGGCATCATGGCAGTTTATCTAAAGGGTCCCGAAATCTATTGAGTACACCCGTCTTCTTCGATATATTTTCATGACCCTCCCTTCCCACTACACCGATGGAGTTTTTAGGGTTGTTCCCTCGCCCCTAACCCCAATGGTGGCATAACTCAGACATATTATCGGATGTGTCTCTATTCATCTCAGCATCTCAGGTAGAACGATCCCACTCCTGTCTCTTATNAAATTTTGCTTCCGAGGCAAGACACAACGGCGGCAGCGCGGTTACGCCATTTCTCTAAAACAGCTCGTAAAATCTTAACTATTGGTCCAAATTTTACAATTTAAAAGACGCCTTTTATCTTTGTTAAATGTACAAAACAAAAAATCATTATTTAATGATGATATATTTTTTATTACTCTCTTTTATTGAAATATTTTAACACATCTATTTTAAATAATCTCTTTTCAGTTATTTAAATTAACCATTGTAGATAGACATACGCCGTCGCCGATATTTTTGTACTTCTCTTTGAGGCGAACAATATTGCCATTCATAGTTATCACCTATCTCTAACAGTTTAGGTAAAGTAAGCGAAAATAATTTCCTAATTTCATCGATATTTATCGTCAAAATCATTCTCTATCTTTCTTTTCACACATTTAAAAAATAGAAGTCAGCCTATGTCCTTCCTGAACATCTTAACTATGTCCTTGCCAGTGCTTTAATAAAGAGCAGGTAGGAAACAGATAGACACATTTTCGCATTTCGCATTTATATATTAGCGTGCATTTTGAAATACTAAGGATAAAAAGTTTTTTTTCTCGTGATGACATCAAACGTACAAATAAATGACGTAAGGAAATATAATACACGGTGAATTCACGGTTGTGACGTAAGTAATTATTTGTAAGACGCAATAAGTAACGTCTGGATCTCAAATTTAATTGTTTACGTCAATTAAATAAATTTTGCGAATCTTTATTTTCTTCGTTTGTGCATATGGTCGAAGGGATGTGATTATTCAGGTAAAAATAATGAGCTTCCAATGAAACTCGTGTTCTTTTTATTGGAGGAGCTTTAAATAATTTCCCACCCGTTCACCTTCCACAGCTTTTCACCATATGTCCTCTAGGATTGTAGACCGTGTTTGAAATGGAGTAAATGCCGACGGATTGTGCCCCTCGATCAGTGGAGGAGTTCCCGGGTTAGATTCCTAGCTCGTCATTAATTCCACATATCTGACGCTATCCCAATAACTAACTTTGAATGTAAAGAAAATGTTATTTGTGTACATTTACTTCCCGACCCCAACCTGGCTCAGGTTTTTCTCCGGTTTTCCTTCGGGTAGAGATGGGTTTATACATAGGTGGGAATGTCATTAATTCTTTCTACATTTAATATCTACGATTTACTTTGGAAATAATTAATGGATAAAAGCACATATTTGTTAAAGAACTTTTACAAATATTAAATCCACCACTGCCATTTGACCGTTGATCGGAAATGATAGGATGGTCCCTTACTTGTTTCCGGAGAGTAACTTGATTTACTGCCCCCACGTAGTCATACACAGTTTATAATTCCTTTTTCGCTATAAAAAATTATTATTTATTTGTATTTGTGATCAATGAATTGTGCCATACTGTTCACGTGTGCTGGCCACACATTTTCCTCCAGCTGACCCACTGTGCACCGTCTCAATGTGATCACTGTCACCCACTGTCGATGCCACCTGAGCGTGCGGGCGCCGGCACCTGAGTGGCGAGCGCTTTGGAGCACCGCAGGCGCGTGAGAAGCTGAGACGGGAGGCCGCTAACGGGACCCCGCAGCGGCGGCGACTGCTGCTGTAGCCTCGAAGCATCAAGGCGGCAGCGGCTGCGGCGGCTGCCTGACCCCTCCCCTTCCTTTGGCCGTATCTGGCCGAGGCCACTGGGTCAACGCTCAGCCACGCCGATCACTCAGCGGGCCACGGCTTCAATGAGATACGGGATTCCACATCCAACGTTCGATATGCAGAAAAGACGAAGGAGTCGTTTGATCCTTCACCGAATACGAACAAATTCTTACGGGACATGGTAATTTTAATGAACATTTAAAAAAAGATAGGGGGACTGAAGACAGGGCAATGTATGACTAAAATAGCCAAATGAAACGGTAGAACATGTATTGTGGGAATGCTGGTTATTTGGGAATGAATGACGAGAGGTTTTGGACGAGTACATGAAGATAGATATGATTAACACAAGAAATTGACAGAAATTAATTTAAAAGATGAGAAAGTACATTATATTTTTGAATTTCGGTAACAAATATATGTGTTAGCGTGGGGTTCTAAGAAATTTTTGAAGGTAACTTTTTGGAGACTGACTGATAACAGGAGAACTATGTACAAAAGACTAAGAAATACATAGTGTGTTGATTATGATTGAGGCAGGGACTAAATAATAATAATCCATATCCCATGACGACACTTCAGGAATCGGTGGTTCTTATTTCTTTTCTGGTGGGGGTTACAACTGCTCTTTCTCTCCATTACCCGAAAATCTATTCTTTGTCGATAAGACAAATATGTTTACGGTCTTTAGTTTTGTATAATCTTTTAAATATTCAACGACCAATTGCTGCCAAATACTTTGTGATAATATTTCTTAATATATTTACTACTCGACCTTTCGACTCTCGATTTATTACCTCATAAAGTTCAATCGACGAGAAAAAATATAATGAATGTAATGAATTTAGCTCTATTTTACCATATAACTTAATACATAATTTTCTTATGCGATAACACATGCAAAATAAATTTTGTTTACGGAACAACTTCAACTTTTTGATTCTTCCGAGGGAGGCATTCATAACACCAATACAATAATGGTAGTTTTGTTTTGAAATATTAGACTCTGCTTTGACTTATCCTTTAAAATCTTTTACTGCTTTAAGCAAAAACTTCATAGGAAATAATCGCGAAACTTTGAGTACGAGTTCGCAAAATTCGAAAACAGGAATAATTATAACCTTCTCGTGTTTTCGTTTACTGCAGAATCTGTAATGAATAGTACACAAGTGATACTTACGTTAACGCATTTTAATACCAACATATCTGTCTTTTGGAGCCGCACTAAATTACATGCAGAAGTCTGAACTAAATTTTGTAAAAAAAAATTGCATATAAGTGTGTCATATTTTGTTCCTCCTTGAAGTCATATGTAATTAGCAATAAAGAATAGCATATTTCACACAGTTTTTTTATAATAAATAATGAATTTTCTGTAGTTTTTAGACGTACATTGTTCTACTCATTGGTACGTAAAAATCAATCGTCTTATTTAACAAATGAACATATCAATAGCCATATTCACACAATGGTACTATTTTCTGCAGTGAGATCTGTATATATGAATATTACCACGACATTCTTCTAGACTACCTGAAATATTAAAGATTATTGTCTGATATGGTTATTTCAAACAACTTCAGCCATTCACAAAACTCGTCTTCTCAAGCGACTTGTAAAACCGAAGTATAACCGAGTAATCAACAGATTAATAATCTCTTCTCTCTGGGTGGTTCATGTTAAGTGGGATGAACTACGAATAAGAAATTCCTGTCCTCCACCAATGCAGCACAACTTGCATATATAAGAAATAAACATTCGTCGAACTTCATGACCTCGTAAATACGTGTAAACAAGCAAAGTGAGTGGCTGTACTTGGTGGGAAGCGGCACCAAGATACCATCCCGGGACCGGTTGGAGCCATTTACATTTGCCTACTTTACAACGACCTTCAAGCCTGGAGGTGGCGCCAAACAGCTTCGGTGCACTCATACGTACCCCTCGCATGGTTAGCATCGCTCCCTTCGGAGAGCATCAAATTCCTCTTCTCACACTCGCTAATTACCCGTACTGTTACTTTCGACACAACACGAGAGGTGGCGCGAAGTCTTCCAAGTAAATTAAGTCGTGTTGGAGGTATCATTATCTGTTATTGAACCCTGCATTTTGTAATTAATCACTGCGCTCCAAAATAGGAGTAAAACACCTGGGAGCTATTGAGACATCAATACTTGAGCATTAAAAAACATTTTCTTCGCTAATAATTGTTAAATACCATTCATTCTGAATTTAATTTGACGGAATGAGATACATGTACTTCATAAATAATGTTCGGGTTATTTAAATAATTAATTAATTCCTTATTTTCGTGAGACGAATTTCTTGGTATGGAACATCTTGAATACCTTTGTGAATCATTCTATAGTTTTTTCATCAATATTCACTTAACTACCAAACAGTACTTTGTTAATACTTAGATTTAATGAAATGGCAACATTTATAACTTTATTGAAACATAGAAAATTGTCTATTCACGAGAGAAAGTTCAAAAATGCACATCATCATACAAATCACTATTAAAAGAAAATTCTGTTACATGTTTTTCTTTATTTATGATTAAAAGAATGATTTAGAATTCTATTTTTTCCATTATTTTCTTCGTAAATATTTTATGGTAGATAACTAGAAAGAAATTAAATTACTTGTTGCAACACAAACTTTGCCAAGTGACATGATTTTGTTAACTATTTTATAAACATAAAAAATTACATGAAAATATCTTTAAATTTTAACGAAGTTTACTAATAATGTTTCGATGTGGATACTAATGAACAGATAAATTGTAATTTTTATTTCTAATCATTTTAATATAGCGGTATGTTACTAGGATAAGACCACTTATACCTCTAAAATAATCGTGAATGAAGTGTATACAAATTCGTTTGGAGTGAAATCTTTTTCATACATTTCTCTGATACAAGAGACAAAAAACTGTTTTCTGGATGGAATTATTGAGAATTATAAGCAATCCGCGGGGGAACATCGAAACCTCAAAAAACCGATCTTCTTAAGTTAACAATGAAAGTCTGAAATTAGAAATGTTTGAAGAGATGTACCTAATGAAAAGAAAAATATTACTACAATAAGAGTGATAAATGAGGAACTTTCTTATTCTGTACTTTGTAAACTAATCATGCTTTACTTTATTAAAAGTATTGAAAAAAACATTATAATAGAGGACGTCAGTGCGATAAATAATGCCATAATTCTAACAGAAGAGAGAGTAATATATTACAATGTGCACCTTATGTGAGTGTGTGTTGATCTCTTTCATCTTCTTGAATAATTTCCCATCGTTACACTTTCAACACACTGATAACGAATGTAGGTCTTAAGTATTCGAAATGCAAATGTTGGAAGTTCTGATCATGCAAATGCAGGAATGAACATCAGATGGAAAGATTCGTGACGACGGAAAAGTTATGTATACATCCTTTTAAGCAAATGCAAACTTGTTTCATAATGTTTTCTCTTCACAATACTTTTTAAACTATTTTACACATAGCACTTGAGAATATTGTTTTGAATTATAAAAGAAATGTCATCACAATTTATTAGAAATTAGAAGTCTTTGCATCTTTGGATATCTTCTAATACTTCTCACAGTCATTATATGTATATCACATGTAACTTTTCAGAATCGTGAAATTACGATCACCGATATTATTGTCTTATAGTATACGGCAAAGAAATAGTTTCCGAAAAAAAAATTCACAATTACAAAGGTGACTCACGGATTAGCGTAAAGATTTCCAACAAAATTGACGAACGTCTGTGTACCTCTAGGTTTAAGCAGATTACCTGTAGGAAACTACCGATTTATCAGTTGTTCCTTTCCTCCGTCATTCTCCCAACATCAATCATCCCTTCCTTTGCACTGCTTTGCGCATCAACTCATTAGGAACACGCAAAAATAAACTCAGGGAATAAATCTCAATCTTAAAAAACATCAATAAATGAGAAAGTAGATATAAAAAGTAAAATGTAGTTAAAGTTCTTAATTCAGAAAACCTTCCCCCTCCCCATGAACTCGTTCTTCGTTGTGACGGCTAGAAAAACCTAAAAGTACGTAAACGACGCGATAACTTTCGGTCAGGTGAAAACGATGAGTTGTAATTCGAACCCAGAACCCTACTTTGATCGTAGGGGTGTTAACCACTACACCACCCATTCGTCTTCCACAACTGTACATCACTGATACACAGAGGAAATGTATACGTATACGACGTTACTTTTCTTAGGACATTTTGTGAAATAATAATCGCTCACGGTATGTAAATCTCGCCCTTACCAAGAATTTCAAAGAACTGCTCCGTTCAAGTAATTTTCTCACAGAAACTGAAGGTGTCTTCCCGACGCCATGGATTCCTACGTGAAACCGGATGACTCTTCCTATCTTAGAAACGGGCAATTCTTCCGCGAGTTATGGCGGAAGCTCGCTTCTCCGTTTTCTGAACGGAGGAGGAAACAGTTATAAGAAGAGGACGACAGATGCATAAACCAGTGAGAAACACCATAAAGTACATAAAAACACCGTTCAAGCGTCTGAAAAGATACTAAGAACAATTCTCAGAATCGGGCGTCCTGTTACTCTGTTATCAATGATAGTTCTCAAAGATGTAAACACCTTCAAAATCATTGTATGGTTTCTCATGGTTTTAAGATATAAAGTATTATGCCATAAGTTTCTGTTGATAATATTGCAAGTATAACAGATTTTATATTGACCACAAATTTTTTTTTTCAGAAAGTAGTATTTTCTTTATTTATTTTGGAAAGTTTTCTGTTATTCTTAAATAAATAAATTTATTGTCGAAATGCAGTTACAAATTGCATGTGATGTTGTGGACAATAAACTAATTTACTCTACGGAAGCAAGCAATTTTTTAATTTTCTTTTGCAGTTGTATATTGGCTATTTGTGTATAACGGCGAAAAGAAAGAAAATTGGATAAAATAATTAAATTAAGTATTTCAGAAGTTAATCAATATAGGGTTATTTTATAACGCTTTTCGAATGTATGGAATTGAAGAAAGTATAAATCCAATACGAGTTACGGGTTAACACATAAAGCATTAATGTGTAAAGGGAGGAAAGATACATGTGATCATTGTGAGAAATATGAACAACATTATAAAGAGTGACCATAAATCCACGAGATAATTGTAAGCGACGTGGTCTTCCTGAAGGTCATAGCGTGCAAGACAAGATCTGTCCTAAGCATGTAATGAACATCCAGATAATAACTTCGAGATCGAGCTAGGTAAGCACATTTGTATGACTGAATGATGCCATCTTCATAACACGATAAAGTGTAATTGAAAGTATAAAGAAGTAATGAGGAGTGAAATGGCTGTATTAAGAAAACGGCTAGTTTCTTAGTTCGTTTAAACCTACAAATAATACTTTTCTGCTCCAGGTTCAAGAATTTCTCGCAATCAGTAAACGTCAGATAACTGATTGAAAATTATGATACCATAACGTATTATAAATTATGATAACCAATTCTAATTACAATTGACTATAAATAATTATTCGTCCCACCTAAGCATTGCTCATAACTGACATGAAATAACATATCCAAGTACATGACGTATGTACCTTGAGATATCCATTATATATGCATATCCATATCCATGAGATATCCATTATATCCATTGTACATGTAAATTTACAAAAATATTTGCGTTAAATTACAAACATATTGACATTATATATGTATTATAACTCGCAGCTAACTTTTTATCTTATCTAGGAACTTTTGCTGAAATTTTTGAATCCGCCTCTGCCTTAGGGCCCTTTATCGGAATTGATGGGATGGTCCCTTGCTTGCTACCGGAGAGTAAATTAGTTTATTGTCCTCCACGTGGTCATACGGAGTCTGTACTGTTTTTTGACAATAAATTTATTATACCCGTGGGTGTAGGTGAATCATTGTTGACTATGAACCAACTATTGTCTCATTTTTTTTCATCAATTAAATATTAATGAGAAATAAGAAATAGTCAATACAGTAATAATTAAAATAAAGTTTAAAAAATTCCTGTAATGAAATCGGTATGTTTTATCCTAGATTTTATCGACGTATAGGGTACTAAAATTATTTAAATGATTTTATTCTCACCACCATCCAAAATTCTTAGCTGTGTGTTTCAGAAAGTTACACGTATCATTATGTATGAATCGTTTGTAGGTGAGGGAAAAATACTTCTCAACATATCTTTTTTTCTTGGCACATGAACGTCGTGTTTTAAGGGTGAGAGAGATTGGAAATACATTAAACGCATCGACAAAGAAATTAATATATATTGAAATCAGTAAAAGAGTAATAAGGAAAAATAGATCATTTTAAAATCAAGTATCATTTTTATCGAGTCTGATTAAACGAAGAACATTATTTTTGAGCGTGGAAAATGACAATTGTTATTGCCTCATCCGTCACGACTTTCGCCTGCCTTTTTTTTCGCAACTTAGCTATTAACACCCTTGCGCTTCCGCACCTCGCAATTACGAATTACTCTGTAGGAGATAAGTGCGCGTCCGCAGCTGGCACAGACAGCGAAATGGGCTCGAGGAGCGCAGAAAAAGCGACAGAAGCAGAGCAACGGCTCCCCGCGGGCAATTCACGAACACGCGCTTGTTCGCGATGGTGGCGCTCAGAAAGTGAAACGGTCGGCAGTGGAGACGGAACAGTCTACATCACGGACTGAAAAAGGAAATTGATTAAAGGGAGGGATCTCACTGAAAATGTACCTTTAATTTAAAATATACTTTGTTTCTTCAATTTCGAAGATAACCTTTTTCAACTTGGCAACATTAATTACCGAATAACATAAATTTACGATTAAATTTAATTACATAGTTGAAATGCAAAGTTTTTGTTATTTTCTGTGACAGTTATTTTTATGTATATATTTTCTAAATAAAATTTGATGATATTTTTGATTTTTTATAAAGCACTATTTAGTGTTGGTAAATAGAACTACGAAAGTTAGAATTCAGATAAGGGAGAAATTAATTTTTTAATTTTTTAATTGAAAAAAATAACAACTTATTGTTACAAAAACATTTATAATTTCATTATAAATGTTTATATTTCAAATATTCTAGTTCCCATAAGTGTCCCTGCAGTTATCTTAAAGTCCTGAAAATTTCAAGTTTTTACGTTCATTGTTTGTCAAGGAAAAGGTAAGAGTGTATTAAATAATATAGTTTTTAGAAAAAACACAACTCTTCTTATAATATTACACTAGCATTTCACATGAACTTTTAATTTTGAATCATTGTCGTAATATCGTAGATTGTCGTAATATTTTGTGGAATTTTTGTTGAGGCATACAGCTATTCAAAGTTTGATTAGTGTCTGGGGGTGAAATCCACCAGTGTGTTTACTGAGGTGAAGTCCTAAAGGGTGTAATTTCTTTTTCATTATTACAAGATATTACATTAAATTTAAAAATTATTTAAGATATTAAATTTTCCTGTGATAAATATTTATTTACAGTGTTAAATATTTATTGCCAACAAAGCTGCCCCTCTCTTCAATACGATGGCGTATTTCAATATCTGAGATGCTAGGGAAGTGGAGGATATAGTTTTTCGTTGATGAAAGAGGCCGCGGGTTGTGTCTGCGGTTTCTCTGCTACTCGGTGACGGCGAGTGCCTGTGGATATGCGAGAGAGAGCGCTCTGTTCAAGGTGTGGGTGGGGTTCCAGGCGGACGTCGGAGATGGCGGTGACAGAACACACGAAATACTAATCACCATAATTATAATACATAAATTTTCCTTAAACAATTTGCATTTTATCTCTGATATTCGCAGAATAAAAGTTGCCAACTTACAGAGCCTGAACAAACTTTCTATTCCGGAATTAATAAATACCAAACTTAAAAACTTAATGATCATGTCAAGAAATACATTTGTCAATCCAGAAAAGAAATTGCGTCAATGTCACTCAGTGTAACTGAGAATTTCTTATAAAACTGGTATTTTCCCACGGCTTTCCGCGCCGTTTTTTATGTGGCTGAATTGTGAGAATTCTATAATCTACAACAATTTGTAATACCCAAATGAGATCCTCCAATTGTCTGTCGAGAAGAAAGTGACACCGTATTCGAGGAAATTTGTCTCGAAAAATTCCAAGAAGCAATAAAAAACGTTTATTTTAAGTTGCAACAGTTCAATTTAAAGTCATATACCACTTATTGAGTAGTATTATATCTATTAATTTATGAAAGTACTAATTGGAGAATATCTATGATACTGAAAAAAACAAACTAAATATATCATGTTCTTCAAATGGCAGTGAGAGAAAGTCATATAGTTCATTGATAGTACTTTTCCCATTATTATGGAAATATAAAGAATATACGCCAAGACAAAAATATGCCTTTTCTAGAAACTTCTCAAAAAACTTTTTTTTTTAGAATAAAAATTAAACAGGTGGTTGAAGGGTCCAGTCCAATAATGGAAAATATTGCACTTTTGCTTTATGTCCATAACCAATTTAAATACTTTCATTTTTCTGTCACTTCAAGTATAATTTTTTTTTAATTGCGTATTGTAGAATAAAGTATTTTTAGAAATGTGGGATTTACTTGATGAATTTAGTTAAATTATTATTTTTTTAAAATAAAACGATATATTTAATGAAGGATTCTAAATATCGAATAAGGAGGAAAATAAATTCCCGCGTTCCTTGCGAAACGATTCCGATATGTTCTCCATGAGCTTCTTCTACGACCGCGAAACATAATTTAAGCTAGTCAACGAGTCAATGGCATTGTCAGCTAATTGGATGTAGGGACCTAATGTACTTACCCGGTGATAATAGTCTGAAATAGTATGATTTCTGTCAAGTCTTGCTATCATTTATTACAAATACTTTCGGATAATTTTATAACTGGTATTTATTTTGTATATACTATAATATTTTATATTATATACTATAAATATTACTATAATATTTTTCAAAAATATATTTGCTTATGCACAAAATTATGAATAGATATAGATTTCTATTTCTTTTTCCATATTAATAAATCCACAATGACCCAGTATTTTTATTCATTTCAAGAGTTATTTGGTAAATGATTTTTTAAGCTCTAAATTATCAATATGAATAAAAAATTCTTGATTCAATCTACACGTTAATTCAACGACCCTCAAAGAAGAGTACAAGCACCAATTCATATACGTGTGCGATTTAAACTCGTTTTGTATTACACGTCTGTCCATACACGATAGAAGTCGAATCCCTAAAACTCGATCCAGTTTAATCTCGATAGTTCGCTTACCTAAGGCTATATGTCAGGTCCCGTAACCGATGGAAAAAAGATGCGAGAACAACAGAACATGATAATATTCATGGGCTCCACTTGATGAGAGAAAGGCCATGTTGTGCTGGGGGAGAGAACATAGTAAGAGAAATTACGTAAACAGTAAGGAAAGGTGAACAAGGATTGGGACAAGAGATATAATAAAACTCGTAACAGAAACAATTGGGTATTGGAATTGATGAGATCACTCAAACCTGTTATTTCAACAGGGTTTTAAATCTGGTCAACGCGTACGACAGGTGGCATGGTAGCGAGTGAGTTGTATAGTTCGTAAAATAAGAATACATAACACCATTTACTTTTTTGTAAAAGGTGCTTATTAGTAAGAATAAATACGATTTTCAAATTCAAATATTTTGAGTTACATTACCTCATAGCTCTGAATTGTTGATAGCGTCCTTGTAATAATAAGTTATCGTAATATATACTGAGAACAATTACACTAAAAAACATTTCCACGAAAAATCTCCCAACTCGTACAAAATTGTAAGAAAAAATTCATTAATTGATTCTTATTCGACAAAACTATTGTGGTGGGCTGTTTAAATCAAATAAGACTCACAAATTATTTTTCTGTGGGTTTCAACACATGTTAATATGAATTGGACCCTCTTATGAATATTTTATTAGGTACGTTATTTGCCAATTTTACTGTCATATATTATTAACTTACATGTTATGTCACTTATTAAGAAGCAACACTGTTTTGCACACAGTGCCATAGATCCAAATATAATAAACATTTTTCTAGTAGTAAAGACAAATTTTCAGATCCATTTCAGATCCATTTTTTTTTGCATCAATTCACATTTAACTTTTACGTTTTAATGAAAAGTAATTTAGTTGTAAATATAACTACTTTTTACGACACTGAAAATAAAACTTAATATAAGGGATGATCCGTAGATCAAAGGAGACGCCGATCTGCAAAGTTTGAGAAACATTGATTTATGGAGAGCAATGAAATTTCAAACACAGCTTGTTTTCTGCACTTTTAAGCTACATTTTCTTCTTCGCTTTTTTTATCATAGACATGTAAACCCTCTGTGAACAACAATATTACAGGGTTTTGATTTTTTGGAAGAGGAATATTGAAGAAGCTCAATCCCTGCTAGTGGAGGGGGTTGATGTCTCGAGACCGTAAATCCTTATCAAGTTAGCGCCAGTTTTCCCGCAGCCCTTTATATTGGAGGTGAGAGCGTACGGGTATCTGCGGTTTCCCTCCACTTCTTGCTCCTGGTTCACTTCTTGCATCGGGAGCGTCCGATGTTCGCCTAAGGGCACCCGCACCCGTCCCATCAAGCCACCGCCCCGGAAGTGTGGAACCCCGGAAGTGAGGCAACACCAACCGACAATCGGCACATACGTCACCGCAACCACGCTTCCACCCACCCCATACAAGCGTCTTTCACTCTGGGCGGGCGCTAGCATCGATTTCGCAATGCTATGCATGGGAGGATGAGCAAAATGGATCATGCATATTCTGTTCCGCTTCCGAGGAGAATATAATTTTAAATGACTTTGCACCACCCACGTGTACGAAGTATATGTTGGATATCTCCCCTCGGATCTCATCACTTGATAATCTATATTTATTTATTTATTTATTACATTTCCCATTAAAATCCCACAAGAAACTTAAAAAATCCCTCCTAATTAATTCAACAAATGACTTCATCTGGCGAATGTTAGTTGAAGAAAAAAATTTGATTGTGAAAGTCATTTCTAAAGACCATTGTACGTGGTCCCCGGAGTCTTGTTTTGATTTTCCCTGAGATGACGCATTTGCCCAAAAAGTAACCGAATATATTGAAAGTCGGAAACATTTTTGTCTTTCAACGCATTGTTCGTAACATCAAATGTGACATTCAAGTTCAAAATGATTTGTAACTGCCTGGTATGACAGTATTGTAAATCAGAAAATAATATGCAATATCCGACGAGCACCTTTAATAAAACATTCTTTAGTCAAAACTAAAATAAATTCAGCGTAAAATATGAATGAAAAATGTTTTTAGATTAACGCTTTAATATTTTGAGATCTTAAACTAATAGAAAGTAAAAATGAGCATGCGTTTCAGCGTTTTTACATAATGCTTGAGTTTTGTTTTAATTCTATAGAGTTTTCGAAATATTATAACTGACAACACTTCTTATTTTTTAAATATTATTACAGTTCTGACTAAATACGCAAATCCTGGGGAAAATATTCTCATATACATGAAGATGAATGTTTGTTTGTCCGGTGTACAATGAAAGGCATTTGCAGTTGAGATATCAAAAAAAAATTTTTATAAAATTTGGGTTAGAAAATTGGCTTGAAATCCATGAAAAATGACTTCATCATTTCTTTAGTATACAATGAATTACTATGGTTTAATATTCTAGTTACATCTACTTATTCTACTGATATTTTACTTTTCAGCCTTTGTGAACTTGTGTAGTGACCAGGAAAGAGACATTTAAACGACTTGCAGATGCTGGTATAGTTTGCAAGAAAGTATTCAAAGACTCGTGGAAATGATAAAGTTCATGTTTGGTCTGTAATAGTGTTCAACCCCGTCCCACACTGAAAATATTGATCGAAATTGGGAAGAATCAAACAATTAATCTCTCCTGACATTCTGCAAGTTGACTCACTTTTTGATTCCTCAGTCATTCGTCTTCCCCATGACACTTCTCACTCAATGAAAGAGTTCAAGGAGCATTTCGTCTTCCGCATTTTGAGTTTGAGCTCAGGTGAAACAGATTGTACGATGGCGTGCTTACAATTACTGTCCAACTGTCGACGTCTGTGACATGGTTCAACCATGGATTAATGGTCAAGAAAATTCGCGGAGAAAAGATCGACACGGTTCTTGTAGAAGAAACTCATGTGTGTCTCAAAATGTGTTTCTGAATTAGTTTACATTAATCCTGCAGTAGATGACGCGTCTTACCCTAAATTTTATTCGAGAACTGCTTTTATTTCAGCGGTTTTTGTTTCAAATTTTATTTCAGCTAGTCAGTCACAGGGTAATGAATACATGTGAGATTACATTCATAAAATATTTTCACAGCTAAAAAGAAAGAATAATCTGTGGACACGGTTTTACGTACGATAAAGTGTAAATATACCTACAATATTTCAGCGTTTTTACATAATGCTTGAGTTTTGTTTTAATTCTATAGCGTTTTTCGAAATATTATCGTAACTGACAACACTTCTTATTTTTTAAATATTATTGCAGTTCTGACTAAATACGCAAATCCTGGGGAAAATATTCTAATTTTCTTATACACTTATTAATTACAGTTCTTTAAGTACACTAGATTTTAATACTAGATAATTAAAATACTATATTTTTCTCAAAATGTCGTGTCATTCTCGTTTGTAATGTTTCTTATTATGTTTTAATGGCATAGCTTAAATTTGGTTGGTTATTATGCCTTTTCTCATTTGGTTGCCACTTTCTACCTGTCTATTATAGGAAGACTGATGATGCAAGTATGAGGGAGATTATAGAAACTGAAGTACGTTATATGCTTATGTTTATAGGGAATTCAAACACCTCTATCCATCGAAATGACGTTGGAAAATCTCGGTAACCCCTACCCGTCGTTATATATGAAAGAGTGCCAGGATTATATACATCCTGTATTACTATTACAAACCACTAAGCATCAAACCTGATAAATTATTATACAAATTAATGTCTATTATATCCATTCGTATGCTTAGCAGTGGTTTATTAATAATAAATACATGGAGCATTGAACCATACGCGTCGTATGTGTGATTGGCGATTTGCAAGAGTTTCCGTCAACTTATCTCTTCAACAGCCACCTGTTGGACACTTTCAGCTTCCCTCCTCTGTCATTCTAATTTTACGGCACACTTTCCGAGCTTCCAATAAGCTTCCCATCATTTTCATTCAATAGGAGAATGAAAAATTTAGTTGAGCAATTTCAGAGAATTTTTCGAAACTTGTCGCTTCATCTCTGAGCCGGATGGATGATGATAATAATAATAATAAAAATAATAATATTAAACATTTATTTTTTGGTTAGGTTCAAGCCATTAGACCTTCTCTTCCGCCTCGCCACCGACAAATAAATACATGACAATAATACATACACAAATAACAATACATACATAAATAACATAAATGGATGGCAGAACCAGAGCAAAACATTATTCATTGGAACATTTAATTATTAAGTTAACCACTGCTTTTACTATCACGTACGATATTTTTAAAGTTATATTTATTTTTGCAATGGTCTTTTTCTTTAAACTCGATTTTTGGGGAGAGAAATATTATTAATTCAATGTTTAATATTACTCCAAATAAACAATCAAAGTATTGTGATAGCAGTCTTTTACTATAATAACAAAAGTGTTATATTATAACAAAAAAATGTGTTTCAACTTCTAAATTAATCATAGGATTGAAGATATCGACTAATATAGAAATCTGCTGACATGCATTTCTAGTTATAAATGTAATTCTCTAGATTATTGATAAATACTCTACCAAGATCTAACATTGTACATTCAAGAAGTTAAAAGTACGATTAAACTAATAAATTTCATAACGCCATAACTTTTATTTAATATGGTGATTTTAATTTAAGTTAATACTTTTTAAGACACATTCTTCAGTTATATTTTAAAGAATACGATCAACAAACGACGCATATATTCTTCTTTTTTTTAAGTTCGTAAAAAGGGTAAAAAATGTTTTAAAAACCTTGATTATTAAATTTAATTAATATGATAATACTAATTATCTACTTTATATATATATATATATATATATATATATATATATATATATATATATATATATATATATATATATATATAAAAGAATTATTCCAGGCCAATTGTAGTTCCTTACAATGTAAAATGATATGTAGCTCTCTGGGGTGTTACTGCTGAAATATCTAATCGGTAGAACGTTTCGTAAATAATTGCTGGTACGAAATTAATCACAAGTGTCTTTTAATAGCCCGCGAAACAGCCAATGGAGTTATAGCTTCTTGTCAGAAAATACTTTCTCCCGTTACTAACTTTACCTCAGGGAGACCACCCACCACAACGCGGGTAAACGAGATTTAGATCTCGATTAATAACTCTAAAAGAGAATTAGATTAGTATGAATGTCCTCTATTCACTGAAGGACAAAAATATAAATTAGTATTTTGTAATATTAATACATTTCTGATGTACATGATCCTAACGCTCTTTTCTATGTAGCAACGGGTAGGGATTTTCCAATAGTATTTCGATGGATTGATGGTCTCCGCTTCCTTTCGGAGAAAAAAAGTAGTTAATTTCCTTTTTATAGTATTATAACTTTATTATTATTATTTTTATTATTATTATTATTATTAACTTTTATGTGGGTCCTAAACAGTACCCACGGAGATTTCCTAATGACACAAATTCATAAGTATATGCAGAGAATGAATTAAAAAAACACTTTCATCACTTTTCTCTGATTAAAGATGTTCACAAGCAATATGTTTGAAATTGTACTGAAAACATGTAAAAAATATGACTAAACATATCATGGAGACAAAATTATATAGAAATAAAGTTCTAGTTGCAAACAGAAAATGACTTGTAATACTTCTATGAAAGAGTTTACATTCTGTATTTTCCAGTCAAGATAACGTTACGTATGGAATGGTAATTATTAAATGGGAACTTAATACAGATGAAATACAATGCAATCTTCAAAATTGGTTCTTGAGGAACGATAATAATAATAATAATTATTATTATTATTATTAACATTATTGGTGTATTAAAATAAATAAAACTAATTCTGAACAGAAAACCAATTATGTCACTGTATCCATTTTAACTAAGAAAGTGGGAGGACTAAATAGTTCCCTCTCTCACATTCACTCACTTTTTTTCTTTTGTCTATTTAACATGAATACACGTCATTTTAATTTATGCTCATCTCGAGACTAAATGCTATCTTACGCTGAAATTATTTATAAACAATTTCAGCAGTTGCTGAGAAAGAAACCCTGAAGAAACAAACCCACTTTCGTCCTAGTTATATTCGCATAAGAAATAACGCATAGCGATGAATTTTGAAATCTTACTCCGTAATCGATATTTTAATAATAATTGAGAATTACATCATTATCGTTTTAATCCATAATGAAGTTTCTGACCATGAGGCATACGCGTACATACGCTTTCGAACGTATATTTCTTTCCGGAAACCCCGAGGTCACTGGTTCCTGTGGGAGGGTTGGTTCCCACAGAAGGGCGCTGTCTTGCGGTCTTCTTCCCTCCCTCTTCTTCCTCCTCCTCCTCCCCCCTCCCATGCCCTTTCGCTCTGCTTCATGTCATCCTTCCGGTGAGCCATGCACTCAACCACTTTCGAAAGTAATTTCCCAGATACTTCCATTTTCCACTTTCAATTAAGCTAAATTAGAATTGTTAGTTTGGTGAGATTCCCAAAATATCAGAGCAAATTATAATATTGTATGTCGAGGTTCGGTGCTGGTAGTATACACATCATTGTATAAAGAATATATATAATTGGATAGTGTGATTACATATTCTTTATACAATAAAATTATTCATGCAAACTTAAATCCAAACATTTTTATCATTTATATATTAATAACCCAGAAATAGCTCAACAGTTGTTGTAGGGGCAAACACATCGTGACATTTATGTTCCAAATTACATTTTAAAATACTATATTTTATCATTGTGTGTAGAATATGTAGTCATACTATCCAGTTTTCATGTTCTTTATACATGATAAAATATAGTATATTAAATTAATTTGGAACATAAATACCTTCGCGAAATCTTAGCTCAACAGTTGTTGTGGGGGATATTTCTGGGTTATTTATATATAAAAACTAAAAATATTTGACTTAAATGTACTTTTTTTCTGTTATATCAAACAATAAGTTTCATTTGTTTTACTACAAATTAAATGTAACTAAGTTTAATAGTGAAATAAAATTTCCATTTTTTGTTTTATACATATTCTATGATTTCTTCAAAAAAATTGAATTAATGTGCAAGTGAATGACTGTTGCTTAGTACATTATTTAACTTTCTCGTCATAAATGTCGGGCGAACTTCCCCTAGGAATAACGTTGAGAGTGATAGGAATAAATGGCAAGAGGAACGGGGGATGTCCTGAGAAAATGTGATGACGAGCCCTGATAGAGAAAACAAGTGCATTAAGTAGTGCAAAGGATCTTCAAGTATCTTTTGTAACAATCTAATGTATTTCGTTTACATTCCTTTCATTTTAGAATATTTCAATTTCTAATATTACTCGCAAATCGGAGTCGAGGAGTATTTAAATCTCTTTTCGCGTATTAATTTGGCAAACAAGCGCATGAGGTTTTGTTTCCTTACTGGTAACGGAATTGCGCACCCTTCATCATCCGAACAGGGCAAATACGTAACATCAAACAGACATTGAAATCTAGGTAAACGACCTGACAGTTCATGGCTGAGGCAGAGTTTACTTCTGAAACCGAAATTTCTGAGTTCGAATCACGGTGTCTCCCACGCATTGTCTTCGTGCCGACCTTGAGTTGTATTTAAATGTCAGAATGACTCTCACCGGCGACTTCTGCTTAAGACTCATTAAAATGAGTTATAGAGACTGAGAGAATACTAAAAGAATTGCAAGTGCAACATCCTTCAGGTGAAGTAAAAAAATGCTTAGAGTGTCGGATGTATAAATCTTCATCGAGTCAAAAGTTTAGAAACACAACTGAAAGTCTGCTGTGTGAAGTAGGTCCCCGGACGTCGAACTCTAGCGAATGTGAATGGTTTCATTGGGTGAAGTCACAGAAACGTTCAAGGACGTTGGGTGGCGTAACAGGATATAGACGATATCTGCGGAGAGTGGACGAACCTGAGTTGTTGCGAGATGTATCATATTCAATTGCGACAACCATAAGAATTTCATTTTGTAAATGACGGCGATCGAATAATAATAATAATAATTGAATTTTATTTCTTTAGTTATGGGTTTCAATAAGTCTTAAGACTTGTCATCAGGTACCCTGTACATAGTTTTTACATTTTTTAAATGGACTGTTTCAGGTATTATTATTATTGTTATTGTTATTACTTAGTTCTCTCAACTTGTGTTGGTTTTTCTCTCAGCAGTGGATTATTAAATCAAGTTCTGCTGGGAGGGAGAATCTATTTCAGGTCCAAGAACTTTCTGATAATGTGGACTGAGGACAGAAGGACGCTGTGTTGCAATCTACTTATTACATTGGTGTTGATTTTGAGTTTTTTAATGGAGTCGACCAAGGATTGGGGTACTAGTCCTAGGGTAGATAAAATGATAGGCACTATGATCACTTCTTGAACATTCCAGAGATTTTTACTTCAAAGTCTAGTTGTTGGTATTTTGATATTTTCTCGTTTTTTCTAGATTGTTGTAATTAACGACAGCAAAATCGATGAGATATACTTGTGATTCTTTTCTTTTCCGAAGGATGGTATCAGGTCTGTTGTGAATTGTTGTTAGGTCAGTGAGAATGCTTCTGTCCCAGTACAAAATATTTGCTTTCAAATCGTCTTGCAGGACTGGTTGAGGTTTATACAGATGGTCTGGTGGTATGGGATTCTTAATGAAGTTCAGTGATTTTGCAATTTCCAGGTGAATTACTTTTCCCGTGTTATCGTGTCTGGTTTTGTAAACATTTTGGGCCAACTGTGTGCAACCACCAATGATATGCTCGAAAGTTTCTTTGGTTTGGTTACATCGGCGACATGAATCTGTAATTCCGATTTCTTTCAGGATTATTTTCCAGTAGTTTCTGGTTGGTGTGACTCCGTCTTGCATTGATACTATGAAGCCTTCTGTTTCAGGGAATAATTTGCCGTTCATTATCCACTTAACTGATTCTACTTTATTTATTTTGCTATTGGTCAGTTGGTTGGGGTAGTTCCCATGTATTGGTTTATCTTGCCAGGTTGTCATTCTATTTTTTTGTATTGGTTGGGGTAGAGGCTCATTCAGGTGACAGGGTGTATAGTTTTTATCACTGGTTGTAATTGCTTGGTGTAGTGATGAGGTATACGCTTTGTTCCGGAAAAACTTATTGAGGATATACTTTTGTCTTTCATGGAGGTCTTTGATTGGTATGATGCCTCTTCCGCCCTGGTTACGTGAGATGAACATTCGTTCTAATGCTGATTTAGGATGGTGTTTGTTGTTGCTTGTCATCGTGGTTCTGATTTTCCTCTCTAAATTTTCCAGATCTGTAGTTGACCATTTTACTACCCCAAATGAGTAGGATAGTATGAGGATGACTAATGATTTTATTGCTTTCGTCAGGCTACGTGAATTTAAATGAGTTTTTGTTATTATTTCCATGCTTCTCATGAATTTTTTAATGATGTGTTCTTTGACTATTGTGTGTTCTATTCTATTTGTTTGCATCACACCCAAGTATTTGTACAGTTCATTAGGTTCTAGTTCTTCTATATCTTGATCTTTTACTGTGGTGTACGATGTTATCTCTTTAACTTTACCACGAACAAGGTTTTGTAATTTACATTTATCTATTCCAAATTCCATTCTGATGTCGTTGCTGAATGGTCCTACAATTTTTAATATCTTTTTCAGACTTTCTGCATTTCTTGCGTAAATTTTGATATCATCCATGTACATTAAATGTGTGACACAGCTTTCGACTTTTCTGTTTTTGATATTGAATCCTAAACTCTTCCCTTGTTGTTTGAGGATAGTGGATAAAGGGTTTAGAGCTAAGCAAAAGAGTAATCCACTGATTGAATCCCCTTGAAATATTCCTCTGTTGATGCGTATTTTGTTTTCAGTTGTATTAGAGGTCTTGGTGATGGTTTGGTTGCTTTCTCCGCTTCTACTTTTGTTGTTGGAAAGGATGAGTCTGGTGCTCCATTTTGTCATATTATTATTATTTATTATTATTATTATTATTAATAGTATCATTATTATTAGTATTAGCATTACTAAACCGGAGATATATCAAAATTCTAACACGAAAATCAACGTAATCTCGGTTGAAATCTAAAAAGAGAAAAATATTTTCATAATTTCAAGAATCACTTTCTCTGTTGAGTATTGATAGAATGACATCAACCTCTAGTGAAAGCAACTGTAAAATATTCATTGCTTCGGCGACGTGGACAAAATCGTAAGGTGTTAATAACGAAGTTATCATTGGATTGCCATTACAATCCGTGTACCATCGGCTATGAATTATACATCAATAAATGGATAGAAGTCACGATGTGTTTCCCACCGAAACCATAAAAGTAAGCCATGCAAAACTTCGTCACGTGCAAGAGACCTCTCAATAAATAAAGAAAGCCAGAGAAAGTGAAACGAACACATCTCGAAAGAGGCTTGAGTGCTCAGCAAAAACACCCAAGAGTAGTTCACCACAGTTGCATATCAAACACTTGCATTGCACTTAATAAACATCTCTCAGAGTGCCTCATAAAATATATTTATAGAAAGTCGACATTTGTCTGGGCAAAGGAATGGCACTCTATGAAAAAGTTTAGCAAGAAAGCGTTTTAGAAAACAAGTATGAATTGTTTTGGGTGTATAATGTACTTTGTCGTCATCATCTACTGAGAATACACGTCGATATAGACAGAGGATAATACGAGGAATCAACTTAATACACAGAGGATAATAATGATAAAAATGTGTTTAAAATTATGTTACGAGTTGATGTCATTTATTGCTTCCAACAAGCTATTGATTGCACAAGTATGGAAGGGTTACCACGAGACGACTTCGAAGAAATCTTGGATTGATATACTCGTATATTAAGGATGAACACGTATAAACATTACGACATATTGAACATTCTTGTTAACGTAAACTATTATTATTATCACATCTTTTTTTGAACCACAATCATCGTTAGATAGAAAAAAAATCTTATTTCTTGTCATTATATATAAGATCATTTATAACCTAAAAAAATTTCTGTCTTTCAAATTATGTTGAAAACGAAGAAAGTGAAACAACAGAATATTGAACATTTTTTTCTTAATAGTACATTTTAGTCAAATAAAATTCGATCAAATGACAGAAAGCACCTTCAAAGATTGTGAATATATTGTAATTAGAAGTTTGAACCTTCACTAAGTTTGAACCTTCACTAAGTTTGAACCTTCACTAAGTTTGAACACATAGGAAGGGTGCTCATGAAAAAGTTATCAAGCAACGCATTGTAACAAGTTGTTGGTATATATTTTCACAAAAATTTCTCATAAATATTTAATCAAAAGTTTGAGACATACATACGTTACTGACCGAACTTCTAAAATTTATCCAGATAGGCTAATAATATTTCAAAATCATTTCATGAGAATAATACTTAACAGTCTTAAAAGAAAATGTTCTTATCCATTAATACTGTCAGTTGACAATTCTTCTCATTCAGCATGTTTGTTTACAAAGTCTTATGGATGTTTTATCTTATATGTGACGAGAATGGTCCCAATAATTATTTTATCAAACAGTCAAAGTTATCAAAGATTTTTCAGAAATCTTTAAGTCATTATGTCTATGTTTAAACAATCATATAATTATATTGGGTTTAAATATTTTAACCAACTGTCAAACAAAATTAAACCCTGCCAAATCTTAAACTATTTCCTAAAGGATTAGAAATTGTGGCCATTTGATGAAGACGATGTAAGTTACTTAAATTTAAAATTAATTTAAATTAACATATCTTGAATACCAGACGTCAAGAATAGAGAGCTTTAATGCTCTGTTGGACTGCAGTCATAGTTAAGCTAGTATTATAAACAATATTTTTTCCTATTTGAGTTGGTCACGCATATTGGTAAAAGTAACCAATTTACATTCCTAAAATTTTTATTTATATGTTTTGTAAATAACTTGTGAAATGGAATAAAATTCATTATTTTATTTCATTGCTTCGTGTTTTTTAGAAATTATTCCCAAAACTCAAAGAAATTTCCTGGTGTATTTATGTGAAATATCACCTGGAATTTCGGATAATTTCACGTAAGAAGGGAATGTTATGGAATTAATTTTGCATAACTTCACGTACGGAAGTGAATTTTAGCTCGAAGAAAGATTACTTCACTTTCAACCTGGACCAACCTTTTAATTTTCCTAAATATCCCGGTCTGTTGATCACCAACAAAACCAAGAGGAAACGTGAGGCAAAGGGTGGGATTGGATGAACAGCCCATGGTCCATGGACCGTTAAGGCAATTCTCCACCATTCGCCTCGGACGAATTTGTAAAATTACGAAAATGGTCGCAAAAAACAGTATAGGAAAAAGCGGTATCTTTCCACCTCTGTTGCTAAGGTATATTGAAAAGTATTTCTGTTGTTTCACTTACGATCGAAAAAGGACACGTTTCTTTTCTCATCTCAACTCACCTGAAACAAAAGAGAAACTTAAATTAGTGACAAGTAAATTTATTTTTTATATGATTTTTTATTAAGATGTACATTTATGAGACTTCTTGTGGTGATATAATATTCATGCCAACACCAAGGAAATGTCAATAATAAGGTGTTCTGGAAATAAATACATCGATTATAATGTAAACACAATAATTCAAAGGCAGAAACCAATCACACAACTTTATAGAATAGAAATTTGAGTTTTTCGAAAGGGATAAATGTAATGCATTCAGTATCCGGAAACATATGATTTATTAACATATGATCGGTCAGGTGCGGTGTAGTGGTCTGCGATCAATGCCGGAGTCCCGGGTTTCATTCCCGACTCGTCGCCATTTTTACCTGAACGAAAGTTATCACATATCTTCTCCACGTGTAGGATACAGGGAAGAAATATATGCATACACGGAAGAAATTCGCATGGTTGGAGGAAACAGAAGGTTTTCCGAAATATTAGGTTGATTATTTCACATAAGGCTCCAAAATAATTTTAAATAAACCTTGCATAGATTCTTTCTTTGTTTTCCTAGCTTTTATTAATGAGCATACACTGTGATTTATTGTTTGCAACCTATTTCAAGTTATCTGTTTGGTTTGCCATGTGTGATCCACAATTGTTGTTCTTTTCCTAAGATTTTATTTCATTTACCATACCTATAATTTACCCAAAAAATATGTTGATTAAAATCTATATTCAATAATACTTATAATACGCATTTCTTCATGGGAAGTCATAAAATCGTAGGGTAGTATTTATATCTGAATTTAACGTATCGATTTTTTCTAATAATTACCTTGATGAAATTACGTATATAAGGATAATAGCATTTACGGTTGAATGAGTCAGATGCCAAAGTGAGCAAATTGCAATATCCAGGGTCAAGAACTTTCTCCGTCATCTGGAAGACTCGAAACGACCGTGAAAAAGCCAACAGTTACCACTTCAGTTTTTTGACGCCCGGTGGGTTGTTCGCGTAAGAAATTGTGTGGCTCGCTGACTGCCGCCTATGCGGTTACTCGAAAAGACTGCGCATACTTTCGTGCTTGAGTTGAGAAGCAAAATGGATACCCCGAAGGACGAGGAAGAAATCGGGAAGTTGTATATAAGAGATTCTCTGTTGGCTGCAGGCTCCCTCCAATGTTAGGGTCACGTTTTCTTTTTCAATGTGCAACCACTTAATGCTAAGTTACATGCACGTACCGCAAGGTTAAATGGAAAATGGTACACTCTAGATCGTATCGAGTGAGAAGTCTTACAGATCAAACATAAGTAAAGTCTACGTACTTGGTTTCCGTAATCGAAGAAACCCAGAAAAAGATAAAATACTGTAAAGGCGTTGGAACAAAAGTATAGAATACAATTTGAAACAAGAAATGTAACGGGGAAAACCGATGATATAAGATACAAGGGGTAATGAAAGAAAAACTAAATTATTTGACTTACAGTTTTCGTCAACACGTTTTGAAATGAATACTTCATATTTAATTAATTGAATAAACCCATATCGACTTTTTGGACTCTTTTGAATAACATCTTTGGTCAGAAACTGCATTTTAAAGTTTGGAAATGTTTTGTCTCTTATAAGCTCTCAAGGAGTACGTGAGTCATTAAGAAACCAGTGTACCAATAAGAGACTTTACAGATTTATCGGTCAAATACAATCACTCAAAGGCATTATCGTACGATTTGAGATAATCAGCTTTGTGTCATTCACCAATTTAGTTTTACTTATATTAAATAGAAAATATTTAGATATTTAAAAAAATAAAACTTCTATCCCAAAAATGTGTACTCGACCTGTCAACAATGTTTTGAACGTTAAAATTAAGAAATAAAAATAGAACTTTAGCGCAACAGCATCCTGAATATTAAATGATACGAACAACTTCCCAGGAAACTACTTTGATCTCTTACGTGACAAGTGCGCAAAAGATAATATGAAAGAAAAAGTCAAGCAGCTAATGGATGTAGTTAAAGTATGAAAATGCAATTGAGTTGTTCAGATATCTCTTACGAACCAGCAGCGGAAATCTGCTGTGTTAAATCATACAATTATTAGTAGTAAAGTAACTTCATAATTTGGGTTCATGAACTAACTCCGTGAAAACTATTTGGTCGTGTAGAGAAAATAGAGAAGAGAAACCCGCTCTGCTCTGGTGGGAATATCAGACAACCCACGAGCTGCTGGCGCGATTACTAGCAATTAGCAATTTCTCTCAAACCAGTACTTTCGATACTCGCACATCGTATTTTTCATGGTTATCACTTGATTAGTCGCGTAACTAGGTGTTGCTAGAGCATAATTAAAATGTATGATTAGTTACGTTATTCTAACCAGAGACATACTTTCGTAACGATATTTTTTACTCAGTATAATTTCCCTTTAAAAATCTTATTTATATCTAAATTTTAGAGGGGGAATTTATAATTTTTATTCATCATTTATAATACACTACTGTAGTATTATACTCCACACAGTACATTTATTCACAGAATTTTATGATTTAGTTTTGGTTATTCAGTTTAGACTTGCATATCCATTCAGTTGAAAACTTCTTTTTGCCTGTGATAATACTGAGCAAGAATAATAATTTTATACTCATGTAATTTTCATTATAATTTCAAAGTTTATTTAGTTTCTCACAATTTTAGCACTTTGACACAAGTTCCTCACCTCTGCAGAGCTATCGCCGATGTAACTTTTCTCCCTGAAGATTTTTTATCGTAAGTATTGGATATCCCTGGCTTACTTCCTCCACAAAGTCACGCAGTTAGACTTAGTCACACACTAGTGAAATAAGGGACAAATTCGCGAATGAAATTGACTACTTCAGTTAATATAAAAGAATAATCCACCTTAGTTTAAATACTAAAACACATTTATATACTTTCACTGAATGAGAATTGGATGTATTTGAAACGTCTTTTCGTAAATATGTATTACAGTTTACTTGTTTAGATCAATAAATCAGTTTAATTTTTATTAAGTGTGTGACGAAAAAATCATAACTTTATTTTTTAACACGAGGAAAATCAAGATGTTTTACTGTTGTTCGTTTTCAAAGAGATAAATAGAAAATCAATTCTCAATTCTTGAAAAGTAAAACAGCAAAAGAGAAAAAGCAAAGGATAAAAGGAAGCATAAAAAATAGTAAAAAATAAAACGTATGAGACTTTATTATAATAAAGACTTATTATTAACATATCAGGAACCTTAAATTCCAGGATTTACCCGCTGACTTGCTTCCTGTATCTCTCATCTTCAGTTATTCATGATATAGACAAGATAAAACTCGTACTTTCCCGTAGATAAATTCCAATCAACTTTCAACATGGCATTAAATCAACTTTCTCTGAATACTTTCAACTAAGATATAGAATCTGCAACGAACGATTTGATGATGTTCTGGGATGGGTCCTATAATTGCAAACCTTCACTTTCTTGACATTTATTTAAACAGTCGCTTTACATGTAAGAGTTCATATTCATCAAGCAACAAAAATAAATTTAAAAAAGTGCGGCAAAAACTGTCCTCCTCTGGATGCCTAGGTGATTTTATGATCGAAAGTTTATTATTTACAAAGTTAACAAAGAAATATTTTTTGCGGGGATAAAAACGCGTAATTTTGAAAAATGGTTGTCGACCCGCAATCGAAAATGTATATCTTCCTAAGGACACTTAATTTGGATGTCTTAAATTTTATCAGATTTACCCTTACACAGCGAGAGGTTGAAATTTAGTGAAGAATAAGATACTTTTGTTCTAAAACACAGTTTCTGCTATTGTTTTAAGGATCTACAGATAGCTTAAAAACGCATTTTCCCGCATCATTTGTTCCAAAATGTCTCGGAGTAAGATTCCCCGCTAGGTTAGGTGTATTCTATACCCATCAGACCACGGAGTGTAAACACTCCCCAAAATGAATTTCTGATATACTGTTTTTTTTCTTATACAGGCTCTAGAATAAACTATGCATCAGGAAAATAACATTCACGTACATACAATTTTGGACAATAATTTTATTTCTTTCACTGAGGTAATAGAGTCGTGAATCAACTGATTCCAGACGAAATCCCGTGACGCTTTGTGTAAAACAGGTGGGACGCATTAGTTCTTCTAACGGGGGGCGGGGACCCGTTACCCACCCACCACTCGAGTAAAATGCGGAACACGATACTCCTAAGCTTTGTGTTCTCACTCTTTAGAGGGAGTCAATGGAATGTGCATTCACTCTTGTGTTAACAAGCCGTTTATCGTTGGAGTATGCTGGTGGAACAGATGAAGATACGGGCGGAAGAAGACATCAGGGTCAAGGGAGCTTGATCTCTTGAGACGTGTGTTTGCGGAGCACGATCTAGTGTATGGTTAAATAGTGATCAAATTAATGATGGTGCTTTACGTCTGCTTTCCTGAATAAAACTAGTAAAGGAAAATGGCCGGAGTTTTGTGCAGAAAGTTTAATTTTGATTCAAATAAAAAATATAAATTACACTTGTAACAATAATGAAAAAAAAACAATTTGGATAATTAATCCATAAAAGTAATAATAAGCTTCGTCTCTGAAGCGAGACATCGTGAGGTGAACTAGTCAGAAACTCTGTAGCAACGAACTAGCTTGCTTTTTTTATTATCATAATTGCGGTAAGTGTATTTTATTTATTGTATTAATTTGAATTAAAATTATTCTGTCTGCGTTCTCTACAATTAATATATAGCGATCAATACAATTCAGTAAAGTCCAAACTGCATCCAATATTTCTAAAATAAATTAAAACTTTTTTTATCTTGTGGACTAATAATAGAGGTCAAAAATAAACTACTAATATATGCTTCATTGTCTTTAATTGATGTAAATTTCTGAATTGACGAGTTCAACCCATTCCCAAAAAGAATTGTGAAAACACCCATGCACATTATTTATAGCAATATTATTCGGGATAGGACAAAGAAAACGAGATTAAATACGAAAGATATACAAGAGCACAGAAAATTAGGTTTTTAGGGAAGTGAATACAATTAACATTTAGAGTGATTAATTTTATTTAAAAAGAGTTAAAATTGATGTAGAAAAAGTTTACCTCCTCGGAAGTCTGTATCTAAAGAAAAATCCACGAAATAGAGTAAAAAGGTAATGAGGAAGAGACTACCAGAGAAGTTTTGAGATAAAGATGAAACGAAGAAAAAGTGGATAATCGGAAGATGTAATTATAGAGATTTTACCCGAACGGGAGAGTAGACATATAAGAAAGAGAATGAGGGGATATTACTACGTCGACTGCAATTACTTCAAGAACTCCAACAAATGCACATCTTGGGCAATAAAAAAATGTTCTAATTTATTAAATACTTCATAAAATAAGTGTATTTAGAGGTTACTCTCGGAATTAATGACGATGTTTCTTCGAAATTATTCGACGAGTAAGGATAAGACTTCGAAGGTAATTATCCCTTATTGAACATAAGATCAAGAAACATTCATTAATACTTCCAAAGAAGATTATTTATTACTCGTAAACATTTGTTAACTAATTTTCTGAAAAATGAGCTGCCATTACTTTATATCTCGATATATTTGAGCAACCTACTTTTTCAGCAACGAATTTCTTACCTGGAAGGAGATCTCGGAGCATACCCAAGCTTACGTTGAAGAGTTAGTATCCGAGAGCCAGAGACTTGGAAAGAATGCATGAAAATCTAATCGTGCATTGGTCGAGTCCCGTAACAGACAAAGTGCTACTCACAGAGGAGTAGTTTTACTCCTCTTTCAGAGTGGTTTGCTTACTCTCAGGTTTTCAATTACGAAGTCCTTTACAATGTAGGGAAGTAGAAAGTTTGGAATAAACCATGGAACCATAACGCCGGCGTGGTGTGAAGGCTGGATTGAAAGCGAATTAAGAAAGACTTTACACCGACCCAAAATTGTTTAATTACCTAATTGTTCCTCTGTCCTATACGACGGTCAGTGGTGTGTATGACAGTCATGAAAAATAATACAAGATACAAAGTGAAGGATCACAGACAGGAAAGGGAATTATTACATCGCTTTCATTCCTCTGATCTTTGTTTTACTTGCATCGTAAGCTCCATAAACGGTGAATGAGAGGTTTGCCTGTCCCCAATTCGCCAGGAGATACCAACCAAAACGAATTTTCTCTACCGTTCACATTTTGGTTTCACAATCATTTGAAGGACATACAAAGGTTACGTTTCCTATGACGCAGTGGTTTTCAAGACAGTTTCGACAAATTTAGTAGAAATTATAACGCGGATTTATGGGTATAGATTTGAATGTCAAAGCTGAAGTTTCGACGATTATTAAAATGAAAGGTAAATTTCACCGTAACACTGGTAAAATGAAGATGGGTGGAATAGGGAGGAAAACACAAAATTACTACATGGTTGTGGCACGATATAGTATAAAGGGGATAGTATAAGCGGGAGAACTTATTACTGATACATATATGATGAAAAATCTGAGAAGTAATCAGAAATTGTTGAACCCAAGCCTTGGGTCTACGGATCAAGATCATTCTTTTCAAAATTCCCTATTGTTCTACAGGTCCCGAGGACAGATCGAAGGAAGGAACATGTAAGTGGTATCCTTTCTTCGGAATAATTTCTAACAGACAGGAAGAAATGCAGCTATCCAGCTTAGAGACAAATATCTATCTCAACTATCCAGCTACGAGTAACTCTTGGTGATAATGAACAATAATTACGGATCTTGTAAGCTGATGCGTCACGGACTTCAAAGAAAAATTTTAGTTTCCTTTCAGTATAAAAAACGAATGCCATCTAATATTTAATAGGTAATTTCACTAGTACACTACAATATCACGAGCTAATATTTCTATCATCTCATTTCTATTTTGATGTACACAACATCTCTGAGTCGAACACACTCCGCCAATTCGGGTCGATTCAGAAAAACTATCGTCCCATTGGTGAGCTTACGGCCTACGTCAATAAGTAACTCAATGCAAAACAAATTACGTAACGAAGACATTCCAGCTAATGAACGTATCATTAACGACAAGTAATTTTGTTTTATTAACAAGTAGTGCACTTGATGAATGAAAATGTGAGTAAAGTAATATCGTTCCCAGCATATACATAAAAATATTGCTTGAAGCTAATGACTAGAAACTGGTATTTCTTCTCACCCACATGAGACAGTAAGTGCCAGCACTTACGCTGCCACCGATGCCTGGAGCGAGTAAGTACGCGCCCTCCCTCCTTCGGGGCGCTTAACGAGGACTTTCCTCATTCCCTAATTGAGGTTACCTTCCAGTTGTCCCGACTGAAAGGCTCCTAAGCGGTGTATTTGTAACTCTCTCACGCGAGATATATCAACTCCAAATCTGGGAATATTTTGCGGATAAAACATTCACGTAACATTGAATAATAATGCATTACTGTATTTCGTAAACCAGCAGTCGCCAACTGGCAGTCGGCGGACGAGATCCACGAGAAAAGATTGGTGACCCGCGGATATTTGGTATTTTTGGATATTTTTGATCTTCTGTAGAAGAAAGTAGTTCGCTATGGTATAAATATTGGAATGGTAAATTCCTCCTAACGTATTAGAGACAAAGAAAACCAATCGAGAACGAATTTTCCGGATGTTACCGATGTCCAATCACAATCCTAAAGAAAGTACACATCTTGAGCAGTATGTATGACAACCTTTTAAGATTTTGTGCCACCACCTGAAGAAATATGTTTAAGTACTTATTATTTAATTTAAACAAAATTTTAATGTTTTAGTTTTCTTTATTACACAGGTTTGTTTCGTACAGCAAAAATGGAAATTTCAATTGCCATTATTTGTCAAACGCTTTTATATTTAAAAGAAGAATCACTTAGAGATTCGCGACCGCTGTCTTACACAATGAATTAAATTACTTGTGGATGGGATGTAAGTGACCAACACAAGTAATAAGAAAAGCTCTAAGGAGTACTCAGATACATGAGCTTTAAATTGAATTGGAGAAAAGTGTACAGGAAATATGTATTTCTGAGATAATAGGAGAATTGCTTACATATATTCATATAACTGTATTTTGAACTATTGAACCTTATTGGTTTGAAGTTCGAAAATATTAAAATTGAATAGCTGCACCACGTGCAATAAGAATTTTACAATGAGATTCACGTTGGGTAAGGATCCAAAATATGCGAGCAAGATTGCAACATCGAAGCGGAAAGTGTTGAACGAAATGATTTCGTCAGAGAAAGCGAAAATGAATGGTGATGAATCGTCTTTCGAAAATCACACACGCCTTCAGTTTGTTGCATTAAACTCGACAGGATTGAAACCCATTTCATGGTTGACTTCCAATTTTGAAATAATTGATTTTCATTTCTCGCGTATCACGCCATATTACTGAAAAATAATTTAATTCCAATTCATGAATATTTGAAAAAACTGTTTTAGATTTGTGAATAATACAAGTAAAGTTAATGTATTTTTCCTCTCAAATAAGTCTGCGGTTGAAAGTTGTTGTTCGTATTGAGTATCGCGTGAAACTGAAATCATTTAGACAAGTGTGCTTGATGAAAATTCTTGTTCCATTAAGAACTAGTTTTAAAATGACGATGTTTACCTCACGTTATAACATTTTTTTGCAAATGAATATTTTTACAATTTTTCTGAGCAAGGGAGAGAGAGATTAGATTTTGTAAGAACAATGAATATTCTTTGTTCAAGATTAGATCTCTTAACTAGAAATATTTTGTCATTTTTCAGCAGAAAGATTTTATCTACTGTAAGTTTTCATATTATATTTTCGGTCATTGTTCATCGTTGTGTCCCAGTTTTGTATACAAGTATTCGCCTCTATTCACTTTTCGAATTTAGAAAATAAGATTTCGAAATAATAATAGAAATGCAATATATTTGGCTACTGCACAATATATTCTGCAGCAAAAGCAATATATTCTGTACAGTACGTGATAGATATCTCATTAAAATTACTAAACATACGATACAAAAATTAGTCAATGCTGAAACAGGAATAATTAAACAGGGAGAGATGACAATAAGAGATACATGTACGTCGCGTTAAGCTAACTTAATTTTTGTCACTACAAATTTAAAACTGTTTCAAGGAACCCAAATACACGCATGGAAGAAAGAAGGAAAATAATTTGCAAATAAGCTGAATAGAGAGCTCGATAGAGGCCAGCTTAAATGTATCACGTTTCACTATACGAATACATAACCTTAAAAAGCCACCTTACCAGGAATTTCTCTTCCTATTCACAGGTTTTATTGCAAGGAAAATACACGCCGGCCCGACACGCATCGATCCAAAGGCAAACAAGCCTCTTTACGGTGAAGCATAATGGCGGTCTTTGTGAGTGGGAATGACTTCCGGAGAGCATTGATAGAGAACACGGGCCTTCCCCGCGAAGTCACTGCGCACACAATGGCGTAGATCGCGACCTAGAAAACACCTCTTCAATTCAGCACACTGCTTATGCATTGGGGAGAGCCCAAATTATCCGGATTAATTCCGTCAATTTACTCCAATTGCACCAAAATATTTTTATAAAAAATGATACTGCAATAACTATTAGTCTCAATATTGTGTCAATTCAGAATGATTTTTCACTGATATTTTTGTTTCTTCTGATAATGTGAAATTATTAATTATGTTATATTGAATGAAAATAAGAGACGAGATTCAACCCGGCACCTCCAGCGTTGCGCGCTTTTCTACGAGAGTGCGAAGTTGGAGGTCCCAAGGTCCTGTCTCCCTTGTTAATTCAATATAACATAGTTAATCCGTTACCTGGCGGTGTGATTACACAATTTATATGATGTATGTGTGTATGTATGTAGGTATATATACAGTGTAAGTGAAATTACATTGAGCAAGTACGGACAAATCATATTTTCTTTGAGCTATCAGGTCGGAAACTTGAACACCGGGATCAACGCGTGAAGAAGCGCCCAAGCCTTACCCAGGACTCTAACACACAACCTTAGACTTGAGGGAAGGTCGGATAGTACATCATATCAGCCATATTAGGGTTTGAGTCTAGGTTTAGAAGATATTTATTTATCTAAGTTTAGATGTGTAAGAGTCATAAAATAATACTCTGTACATCTACAGTGACACAAAAAGTCATCCGAATAATATTTTTCAAGAATAGAACTGAAATAATTTTTACTTACTTTACAATATCCTTGTATGTTACCTTTTATGCCGAGGTGGGTTCAAAGATAATACTTCAGTGACTCGAATTAATTAACACAATGAGGGATCGTTATTCCACCATTTAGAACATAAGCTTTATTTAGTAAGAAGAGGACTTGATTAGCCCAAGATAATATCAGCGAATGTATAGTACGTTTCTTCAAAGCTAATCATTAGTGAACAATTGGAGCCTATTCATATAAGGACGCTTTCATGTTGCAAGTTCCTTTTACGATGTTGCATGTGGCTCTTGACTGGTGTAACGCTCTTCATTGGGGCTGTATGCAACTTCCCTCGAAGCCGGCAAACATCACATGAATTATAGAAACAACCTTTCCAGTCAAGCTCTCAAGTCACATTTCTCGGGGAGAACTTTTCTGCCAAGGTGAAATGAGATTTAATATGAATGGAAGAAATGAAAATAAAGACAACAGGAAATTTTGACTACATGGAGAAAGAATGTTATGAGTAAAATGGAGAAGAAATAGAAGAGGATGTGAAGAAGATGTCTTAGAAAAATGCTTAAGGGAAAGAGATGAAGGGGAAGTTGATGATGTTAAAAAGAACAGAAAACGCGAAATAAAATATTGTTGAAAAAACGAAATTCTTATAAGATTGTTCATGAGGATTGGAACAAGAAAGAAAAAATGATGACGCCGGATGTAACCAGACAAAGATAACTATAGGTACTGAAGCGAGGTGCGAAAATTTTGGAGGCAATGATACGTAAAAGAATAGGGCGACGAGGATATACGTGGAAGGGCCAGATGTAGTGAGGTTGTATATTCATGGAAACAAAACTCATAGAACGGATGCGGTAAGGGCGGGATTATATGACCATGGAGCATATTGTGCATCAAAGATTTATACGATACTGACAGGAGACCAGAGATGGTTGCTTCCAGTAATGAAAGACTAAGAGGGGCAAGATATGACAATGGAAATTCCACATAATGAATTTGTTTAAGACATAAAATTAAAGCTAACTAAATAAATGCTACAACAGACAAATAAGACTGGCAAGAGAGAATAAAATGGAGAATGCGTTGGTTGCAATGATAATTAAACACAAAAGTGATAAAACGCGCTTATGCATTTGATTAAAAAAAGTGAAACAGCAAAATCATTATTAATTTGATGAGTTGATGATTACACTGCTACAAATAATCCAGTTTCATTGAGAAGGAAACATTTCTAACGAGTTTTTACCTTGTCCGCGAAACATTTGATTTTTAACTCCTGTTATTTATCGATACTTATTCCTACTAATCGATACATTTCAGGTGCATAGTAAAACCCATAATATAGAACTTTTTCCATGAAAAGATATATTCTCATTACAAAAGCATCTTAAGTTACTATCAAAATCATTTACTAACTACAATATTTATAATGTTTTAATTTACGTTATTAAATTTAAGGAATTTCTATTTTTGCAACAGACTTTTCTCGAACGTGAAGGGACTTCGCATCAAAGAATACATAAACCTTGGTTTCATACTGAAAAACCGGGTGGTGTGTTTCAGCATTGTTTTTGGTTGAGGTAATTAGTTAATAAAATAACAGGAAAAATGAAATAATCATTTTGAATCATCTTTAATAATGCTATCAACCCCTAAAAATGTAAAGTAAATTCAATATAGTTTGTGAAATAACAAAGGAAGTGATATTGGTTCTTCAACTAATGTCAACTGAACGTCTCCTAAAACCTATGCATCCACGGAACCTCTTATCGGGAACGATAAATGTCATTTAAATGGCTCCTAATCTCTGGAGTGGGTTGCAATTGTAAGGATTGAGGTGGAACGTCTTGGTTTATCAACTATCTTGGTTTATCAATTTCTGCAAGCAACAAGCAACACTGGGAACTTCATCGGATATAACTTCATATACTATGAGCATTATTATAAAGGGCTCTAATGACATTGCCGTTGACGAGCCCTAAAGCCCCACAAAAAGAACATTATTATAGGAGTTCAGTTTCGTTTTATTTCAATGTAATGGAAACTATAATATAAAAAGGCTAATTTTTATACATAATTCAATAACACAAATTGATCTCACAATTCGCGGTAACCTCACCGCAAGGTAACATATTAATTATGTTTTGCCGAATGAAAATGGAAGACGGGACCGAGATACGTATTCGGGACCTTGGGGCGAACGGGGTGGCGCAGTTGGTTAGCGAATGAGTGCGTAGAACGCAAAGCCCCAAGATCGAATCTCTGTCCCGTCTCCCATTTTCATTCGGCAAAACATAATTAATAATTCAATAACTAAAAATAAAAATCACTCGTGCAAATTATTTTACCAGCGATGCATTAAACTGAAAGGAGAACGGAATTTTTTAAAGCTCGAAATAACTTTTCAGTTCTTACATTCAAAAAGCTGCTAAAACCAGTATTTATCATGAAATAACAGTTTCGTACACTAGAGATAAACTTTTTCTGAAGCACCTGTTGTTTCGAAGGCAATTTTATTTCTTGCTTTTTTCATTACTTATTCAAATTTGCTTTACTTTTTATTGTTCTTCAAATCGTATTTTGAAGTTCTCGTTTTGTCACTCAAATCGATGACTCAGCATTTCGCCACTGCACCTGCAGATGCCACTGTTAGATCAGCTGGTATGCCCTACGTTGCAGTCGTGGCAGGCCGTAAATCATTGCAGCCAACGGATCTTTGGGCAAGTTCAAGCTTGACCGGTTCTGGGATCGAACCAGCATCTTTCGGCGTCGCCAGTGAACAGCAGTAATGGAGCAAATTTGCTCTAGAACAGAATTGCTAAGAGAAGGGGAAGAATGGGGAGAGGAAGTCTCCAGGGACTGCGTATAGAGAATGGTCGAGAAGAATGGCGATTAAGTAGAAGAAGATAAGGGAAAGAGGGAATGGTGTGAAAAAAGGATGTGCTGTGAGTAAAATCGTAACTAATTACATACAATTCCATGGTGGTTCCATTAAAGCTCGAATTCGACATTAATGATCCTGTTCTAGAAAATATTTTTGCGTATTTTGAATGAAACCTCATGAATAATTACTTACGCCAAATATATTCAGCATTTTGTGTTTTTGTTAATCTTGGTACAATTAAGTCTGTTTCAACAAGCCTAATTTTTTATTTCATCAAAATAATTATCAAATTATATTACTGATAAATAGTTCATATATAGCAATTATATATTTCTTCTTCTTATTATTATTATTATTATTATTTTGAAAAGCTTTAATGAGGGGAGACTGCAACAAAAATGTGCCAAAAATGAACACTATCATCATTACCCCAGAAAAAAAGGTTGCAATAGAACGGGAGCCACAGATTTTGATGTGATCATTACGAAAATTTCCACTAATATTAACATGGGATTGTACAGTCATACCAAAAGGAGCTATGCAGGTGCGCCGGTTCACTACAGGTCACTCCAAAAAACAAAAAAACGAAAAAGAGGATAATTTTTTAGCTGTAATTTCAAGCTCCAATAATTTTGAAACATGATTTTGATTGACTGTTTCTTTTAAACCCTCTCATTAACATCGTTTTGACGATTTCCCATCGGGCCGATAGATGGTCCGTCGGAGCGTGAGTCGCAACTTTCGACAGGCAGCTGTCAGAAGCAATCAGCCTGGCGAGGAAGTAACTCGTTATATTCTCTCCTTGTCAAGCGCCTGACGGTAAGACGGGGACTTAGATCGTCTTCTGTCGCTTTCTCCTCCATTCTTGAAGCAACGACTGTGAACTTCTTTTGTTATCATTTATCATCCTGTCACCTGCCGTGACAAGAACCTTCTCAGGAACATTACTCTCTCTGTAGTATTCGGTGTTACATACCGATGTTGCGTTCAGGTATTGGGAGCGGGAAAATCAGAAAATTTATCTTGCGAATTTGTAGGATATTTTAAAAGCTATGAATAAACATTCTCGATTCTGTCTAAAAATAATTGTATTTCTATTCTTTTCATATTATGTTTGATGTATTGTATTTTTTCTTATCTCCCCAAAAATGTTTTTCACCCATGGAAATGGCTTATTTCTATGTGGGCGTGACGCACATGGTTGCCGACGGAAAAAATGAGACAAGTGGGAATCATGAAGGCAAAACACTTAATGAAAACACTCATGCTCAGTGACAGATCTAGACCGTAATCAAGGGGGGAGGACTAACCGAGGAAAATTTTGCTTTAAAAATTATGGTTTTACAACACTAATTTTATAAATATTACCCTTAAATAAAATGCATCAAATAAATAATTAACAATCTGGTATTATTAATAACAATTATTTATTAATGTTATCAATATGGTATTAATTTTATTAATCTGGAATTATTAATGTTATGAGCATATTATTATTAATAACAGTAACAATTATAACTAATAACAATCATAACCAATAACAATTATTAATCTTGTAACACTTTTACAAAGTATGCTACTTATCAACTTCAATTATCTGTTAAGAGTATATGTCTAATGGGGGGGGGGTATAGCCCCCTTAGCCACCCCCTCATAGATACGCCACTGCTCATGTTTTACCTAGAATTCGAACCTTAAACTCTTAGACTATATATTTTTTTTTTTTTTTGTGGGGCTTTAGGGCTCGTCAACATCAAGGGTCATTAGAGCCCACTTAGACTATAGGGGACTACACCGTGACCTCACCTGGAACTAACCCACAAGTTAACTCTCATAAGGTACTAATATGTTTAACACGGTTGCTTCTGTTCTCGAGATTATAATGACAATATTTTCTTCGATGACGTTTCTGCAACAGTATTTGCATTTTGTGGTATTACTTGGTGGTGAAAATATATATATAAAAAAGTGAATATATATATANTTGGTACATTAGTATGGTTAGGAATTCCAGCCATGGCTAGGAATTCCGAGAACAATTTTAACTAAAATTGAATATTTAATTGAAATTATACCGATCCAGTAATATGTGTCATTAACAAGTGGTGTTACGTTCATAAAGAAAAGATGTTCGATAGAAGGATTATGCAAGTCTGCACTTTGAAGTTAATAACTGCAATTACCTTATTAAACAAGTTTAAAGCAAATTACATACAGGTTTCATAAGTTGAACCAGGCATTTACTACCGCAACGAACTTACTTGTTTGAGGAGCTGTACTCCACACGCGGTTCCTGAAATCAAATGAATGAAAAACCTGGAAACAAGTTAATCTTTCCTCTCATGCTTCTGTAGTCTTCTTCCCGCCATTAATATCGCGTGTCATATCGGTGAAGACGTCTCTGAAGTTTATGTGGGAGAAATGTTTTTTATAATACCGAAACCGGTTGATACCTAAACAGGAAAAGAAAGTCAAGGAAGCATGTGTAATTTAATACTGCCGTTTTAAAGGTTGCATTGGAATATGTATTCGTGTGAAAAGTATGACATTAGACAAGTCAATGTTCTTTATATATTCACAGCTTTCGAAGAATAAAAGAAGATTTTTTTCCACAAAATTCATTTAAATTAAAGAAAAGTATTCCACATTTATATTGATAATTAATTCATTATGTCACCATAAAACATTATTCATTACTCTAATTTCATTTAGTTTCCATTAAAAAACTTCCTGCTGTCTTGTTTGTATTTTCTATTGTATCATGAACCTAACTTCGATGATTTATCGTGTTTTGAATTTAGCGTTCTGCGTTTTATGTCATAACATAGACTCTCACTGGAAGCAACCGGAAATTATTTAAGAAAGTTATTTTTTAATATATGTATTACGAAAGTTTCACAACGTTCATGTCTACAAATTAAGATAAATATTGAATTAAGCCGGTATTATTATTGTTCGTTATTTAAAATTCAAACATAAAATGATAATTTGTTAACTAATAAAATAAATTTATTACTTCATGGAGAAGTAGCAATTACTTTGATTCTGGTTCACTTAAACATATTCAAACAATATTATGAATAAATTAAATAGAATATTACGTAATAAGATTTATTCTAATTTTATTGAAGTTCTCGTAAGTACTGATGACTATTTACTGTCCGGCTACTGGTACAGCCAGATAACTTAATTTAAGTAGTAATTATTTCATTGAATTTTTTTTGTCATAAATGCCTTGTTACACACTACATCTAATTATTACTCTAAAAACCAATGAATTCTAGTTTCAATGTGTCTGAAATACTTTTTCTCATCTAGTGCTTCCCCCTCCTTTATCATTGCCCTAGAATAGCTTCCGATTCACTAACACGCAAGGATATACTTTCCAGCTTTCCATGGCAATGTTTCGGTTAATTGACTCCTTAGACAAGTAGTACATCTCGATCTCATTCAATACTTTAACACACACCTCCAAGGAATCTCTGGTTTTATTACGGAAGGATCTCCCATGCAGCAAAGTCGTTCCAAATGAGTGAACAACGTTTTCAGATGATACTAGACTTTCAACCAATTTCAAACGAGGCTGATTAACGAATTATACTCGAGGTGTTCAACGAAGAGGCAGCCGTCAGGTGCTTTTCTCTTCAATCAGAGATATTTATGAGATTGGAGAAACCCTTTACGTAATACTTAAATGATCATTTACACCTCTCACTTCGTTAGCAAAGGTTACCGAACTTAAGATCTTGTCAGTAAAAATTGATTGCACAAGTCGGGTAATTTAACAATAACAAGACAGAGGAATGAATTCGCTTCTCGAACGATCCATTTTACTTTTCACTCGTACCATTTCAGTACATGAAATATTCCCTCTAGAGTATAAAAGCAATAACGACAACTGGAAACCTTTTTGCTTTATTATAAGAAAAAAAACATTAAGAGGAAGAATATTCTGAATATTACAACCCATCACGATAAAAACTTCATTATTTTTATTACAGTACAATTCCAAGAGGAATATACTTATTGAAGTATTTTTTCTATTGTTTTGAGTGTGTAGATGTTGAAAAACACGAATCAATAAAACGATTAAAATACAATTTTGGTTTCGTTTAACGCTTCTTATGAATATTCTTATACATTAAATCTGGAACGAATATTCTCATACATTAAGCTGCTCAGAAAAAAGTCCCTTTCTTCCGTTTGAGCAATAATATAAATATCACTAATAGTCAATACAAATCCATACAAACACTTAAGAAACAATTGAACAGTTAAAATTAAACTTTAATTTTTATTCTTCAAAATGAGAAATCAATACAACTCAAATAATTCCGTCAATGAGTCTTAAATTGCCCCTCCTTTGAACACGATGTATTCTTATAATTAATTCATTATGAGTGCAGTGTGAATTCGGTCAGACATGCGAAGACTGAATGAAACTGAACGACATTCAGGATGCAAATAACGAGCGAAAAAATTAATAAAAATAAATATTATTATTGTTTGTTATATTATTTCGTATTCCAAACTTTGTAATTTCTTTAAACTATGTTCTTAAACTAGCTATAAATTTCGATAATCCTCCATCAGAAATGTAAGAAAAAGAAGTTTTGAATCACCACATTGCCATTTTGTTTGAATTTTCATAACGAAATCCGTTGCCCTGCGAAGCACTTTTGGAAAATCTAAAACGATTAACAGTTCGTCGCGTACTATACTCTGAAATGAAACTAATATCGCTCATTCGGCGGAATAACGAAGTAACTGTGAAATAGAAAAAGTAATAGGTAAAGGTTCAGAAGCTAAATACATCAGTGGAATCATCGACTGGATAGTAATTGTAACCTTAGACTACTGTACAATTCAAATGAACATAAAACGTCTGCCATGTTTGTTCAAAACATAATTTTAGTTCTTTTCCTCGTCCTGCGTAAATTACATTTTCTACAGTTGCGTCACTGATGTGTGATGTAATTTCCCTAAATTAACGAAACAACTTCTCGAATTTTTAGTGCAGTAGAATTCCCTTCTCTCGGCACCCTCGGGACTTGAGACTTGCTTTATTATGGTTGTTTATGGACTATAGATATTCTTTTCTGAAAACGGAGTTTTACGATAAATAAAAGAGATTTATTTTTAATATTTATTTATAATCTGTATTACAAACAAATGATCTAGACCAAAAATTTTAAAATGTAGCATACTGTAAATACAAAACTGATTTTCATTTATCATCTCTATAATGATTTACATTCGGTTACAATAGAGGTAATGGTCACAAATTATAGAAAACGTCAAGGACGTGGTATGAAAAGTACAAGTAATTAAAAATAGATATTTTTAGAGTAACGGTCGTTACCGAAGATGCCTTATGACAGAACATACCGAATTATACAATGAAGGCTAAGGATGCTTGGGATTTGAGTAGTAGGTTAAGGATGAATAGCGAAGACGATTCCCTTCAAACAAACACGACTTCAGGTCTCTATTCTCCCAAGAAACACTCAACTCCAATCCGTCGTGTTCGAACATGTCGTACATCAGAAGATATCAAACAATGCCTGCCTGCACACAAAGATGGCTAATTAACATTTTACGCGTGACAGAATCCGTCCGTTACTTTCTACTAGTTTGTATTCCCTCGGCCACGACTGTCTGTTCCATTCTCTCTCTCTCTTCAAAGAGCATACGCTGTGGCGGCGCGTTAATTATCGAGTGCGAGAGTGAAGTCGTGATGTCCGCGTTGTTCGACGTGCGATTTCGTCATAAGCACTCGAGTCGGCATCGTCCTCCGCCCACGAGCGTCTTGCACAACGGACGGCCACGGCGGCGACAAAGACCTTTCATTGCGTTGGGGTGGAGGAGTTAAGCGGCTGTTATCGCTCTACGACGTTTCCTCAAGCAACAAAATTACTACAGTTCAGTTAAATGCGATGACCGACTTCTTAAACTAAATTTAAATTTTTCTTCGGCCTTCAAAATTATCAGTTTCTTTACGTGTAAAGAAACACGTAGCTAACTTTTTATTCGTTTTAAGAAGAGTGCTGAAATTTTCAATCCGCCACAGTCTTAAGGAATTAATGGGATTGTCCCTTGCTTGCTTCCGGCGAGTAAATTGGTTCCTTGTTCTCCACGTAGTTCACACGCAGTTTCTAACTGCTTTCTTGACAATACATTTATTTATTTATTAAAATAATATTTCCTAAACAATTCTCTCGGAATTCGAACATTTTAGTAAACGATTTGTGTAACTAAGGAAGATTTATTTCAATAAAGACTTTTTTCACTCGTTTGTCTCTCTTGACTCTTCTCAAAATGTAGAATAAATGTAGCAATAAGAGAAGAAATCAATGAAATCATTCACAACGTCAGTAATGAAGAAAATTTTTAAAAAGAAGACACAATTTACTAATATTTACTTTCTCATGTATTTGGACTTCATAACAACTTCAAAGTATATTTCGCTGAATATCTCAAGACTGCTCCATTATATTTGTTTGTGTGAACAGGAAGTGTAATTTGTATTATTATACCTGCAAACGCCGTATTTCGTTTGAAGTATTGGAAACGACGCTTTAAAATAATTTACTCTGCAAGACCAGCACCACAGTTTCAAATTCTTGAAACTCCTCATTCAAGAAAAAAAAAAATATATAAAAAAGAATATTGTTTTGGAAAATTAAAATGAAAAATATGATAATAAACTCAAACTAGCAACTGTTTTCGTAACAACACTCAAAATGTAGAAAATTACACCGAAGAAATGTGCTTCAGGGCCTTTTTTTCCAATGATCAACATTTTAGGTTATTGATTCTTTTGAGAAGGATTTTTGAGATGAAATGGCTGATCTCATGAGAAAGAAAATTGAATTTGTTAAAGAAAAGAGCGATTTCGATTCGATTCATTTCCAATTCCTTTCTTTCAAGAGACGATGTCTATTCTAGGAAATTAGGGCGAGGAGCGTCACAAATCACATTTAAACGAGTTTAGCGAGCGTAAAGAAATGCTCTTCTGCTCAAATACAAAGCCATTATGATCAATGTTGTGGTAATAAGGAAGAGTTCACTCAGAAATTACTATTGTTGTCCCTCAAGAAAAGAAATTATAATTTCCGAAGTGCAAAAAATGTGAAGATGCAAACCAACTAACAGAGCAGAAAGTTCTTAGCACGGTATAACCTAAATGTCATTCACCAGTGGTATTGTTTCACGAACGAAGACATTACACTTGAGGTTTTGCATTTCAATAAGAGAACGTTAGTGTTTTACAAAATCATAAATCTTACGTTCTGTTTAGTGTTAGACAGCGTGGCGCTGCATCCCATAATGAACAACTGAAGTTCATTCTTATTCTTATTTTATTACTACTATTATTATTATTATTATTATTATTATTAAAATACGACCTTAGGACGAACTCGAACAGTTGAAAAAACGAGGTTGGTTTTCCAAGTGTTTTATAGGATCATCTTTTCTTTCATGATCATATAATGCGATTTAACAACATTAGACAGAGACGCATTAAAACTTATTTTAAAGATGTTTCAATACGTTATGTCTTTTGAATCCGCTCTCTTGCTTTAACGTGTATTGGGTTTGTATAAACAGGGGTGGATTATCCACCGGGATACCGTGCCGTTCACGGTGACCCTCCACTCTCAGCACCCTCGTCATGCATCGAAATTTTAGAGAGGAGAAATAAAATTCCAAATTGAGCTGTCAACACAGTTATAACTTGTCTTAACACACACAGTTTGACACACTTTTTGTGTGGAAAGATTGGGTGGGTAGCAACCTCCAAACACCTCGTCCAACGCCCTCTTGATAGTCCCGATCCACCCATCACTGTAACGTGTAATGGGTTCGGACTAAAAAATGTCAGTAAAATCAGTAATGTCAGTAAAATTTCACTGTTATTTACTTTTTGAAGGAAAGAAAAAACATGAGATTACTGACCAACGACTACCGGAAGGAAGTGTTCAAATCACGAGTTTCAAATAAATAAGGTTCTGTTTCAGGACATAAGACTGATTACTCTCCTGGTGAGAATATCACTTCTTTAATTTTCACGGAAGAAAACAAGTCATGTTCATCTGTCAATTTAAAAGAGCACCTAACATTCAAAATAATTGTTTTCTGACTAAAATATACATTCCGAGAAGTCTAGTGGAACGATTGCCATTTAATAAGTTAATTTCTTCAACATTTTCAATTAATTGGAATAGTGAAGTATTACGGGATCACGGCTCGACCCGAAAGTCTCCTTCTTATGACACTTTCCGCACCGCTGCATCTTTTATTCGCGGGAAACCATTACAGCTACCGAACGACAAGGAAATTTGGGCAGGAAGACGAAAGAAGACGGAATCGAGCAGTGTCCATGAAATTTAACGAATCTCCTAGTCAGGCATTCATGCTGGGTGAGCTGGAAAAAAAATTGAGCGGTCAGATGACACTGGTATCTGTCTATGGCCGTCTTTGCAACTGAAGTAAAATTAAAAAAAAAAAAAATTTTTGGAGAAACACAGCAAATATTGTATGATAGAAAACGATGGCTTTGATTTATGCTTAAGAAAAAAAATTAAATCCGTTTACTACATCACATTACGTGAATCCATTCAGGAAAACAGCTCCTTTTGATATTTGCCTCAGAAGTGGTAACATCACTGGAATATTTTTCATACTAAACTCCGTGGATTTTTATAGTCTTAAGTGTTTAGAATATACCGGCCTCCTTTTTTACAGCCAAAATAGGTCAACCACACTTAAAGTCTTCCTCAAACAAAATTTAATCTATTTGCCATGACTTTCGCCGAATCTTAACAATATGCATTTCATATCACTTGGATACTGAACTGTATGAATTTGACACCTGCATTCAAGTAAGAGCCCTTTCTCACATTCCTTGATGATCCACCATGAGTATCCAGTAGCACCAGTTTCTCTCATAAACAGAGAGATAAACAAGAGTTACGACTGTTTTTACTTCCATGACATTAGTGCTTAAACGAATCAGAAAGTCGCGGAAGATAGCTCGTCAGTTATAAATAACACCGGAGACTATTTCATCTAACCATGAAAGCTTTTCCCATATTCAGGTTAATTTCACCAAATGTGACAAGTCGTAATCACTCAAGAAGGATATCTTTCGAACCCCGCATTCGCATGTGGGCCACGGCCTTCTCGATTCCACGACGAGAGAAGCACCTATCTTCACACCTGTCATAGTGGGAGAATTGAGGATCTTCACAGTGGGTCAAAGCGATTACTTTTCACTCAGCAATTCTCATCTCGCGAAATTACTGTCAATGTGAATAAGCCAAATGGCATTTTGCTGTCAACTTATCAAAGAAAAGAGGCAACATACATTTTCTCTCTAATGTTTCGTTTTAAATTAGATAAGGTAAAAAAATAGAAATTTTTAAAAATCTTCTTGATGAAAATAACAGGACGAAAACATAACTCGAAAAACAGTAGGGCCTACACAACATGAAAAACGTGATAACTAAAATAGCACGAAATGTTTACTTCAAAACATGAAAAATGTATTATGTTTTATAAATTTCATTTTGAATAAAGTTATTTGATCGTACGTAAGTAAATATAATAATACTATTATTAAATATAATTCATATCCTCCCCTTGAATGTAATTTTATAAGTGTGGTGTTCAATTGATAAAAAATTAGTTAACAGTGTGTCTGAAGTTGATTGGTGTGATCTTTATTTAGGTGATTCAGCTAAGACGAAACATTCTTCATTATTAATAGCTTTAGTATCTGTCAAATTATCGATTGGAGTCACTGTGTGTGATGGTGCGGGGGAGTGTGTGACCGAGAGGGGGTCGCAACACGACGTAACCCCATTCGCAGGTGAGACAAACGGCGCGTGATGAGGCGACTCGGAATGCGCCAGAAGAAAGTCGAAACACGCCTCGCGAGTGTATCGCTGCCTGCACTCTACGGAGCGGCGAAGAGGAGCTGCCCTTGTTACCCGTTGGCCTGTTTCCGTCCGCCATGTGACGGAGGCACGGGGCGTTCTGACAATTCCAAGAACGCGAGTACTCCGTATTTTATGCCTTTTCCTTCTCTTTAGTTTTCAATTCAGATCATGCTTAATCACACTCTCATAACAATTATTGTAAGTACTACTGACAGCATAATAATCATTACTTAAAAAATAAACAAATCACTTATTTAATGGATTAATTTTTTCACCAGTATTTCACACAACCCCCGTATCAAAAATTTATGTTTTCTTCTTCATCGTTTTCTGTATAAAATTATCAAACAATTCCACACTCACACCAACTTACATTTTACTTACTGACCAAAACTCATAACTCATAACCAAAATACAAACACTGTTTGTAAGAGCATGTTGGCGTGTTCAGTGTTTGCATGTTAGTGATACGATGTGAGTTTTGATCAGTAAGTAGAATGGTAGGAATTTATAGTTAATCGTATTCCACAATAATGAAGAAAGTACACATTTTTGAAACTTTTTATCCATGTTTCAACATATAAAATGTTTTTCTTTTCGGTCTATTCTCAACAACAGTATCCATTATATTAATTGAGATCAAACATAATATACAACAAATAGTGATATATTTTATCTGTACTATATCTTGGCTCATTTATGTACATTGTCTTTGTAACTGATTTTCTCCGGCTTTCCTCAAGTACATTGTTTCAATAGAAAGGATAGTCCCTTGCTTTGTCTCTCTCGACGAGGTAGGATAGAGGAATATGATGATTTCAATTCCATAATTCTCTCTAACAGTTTGCCGGTTTTGATGGTGGATGGTGCAGTACTTGTAAAATGGAGGGTATGATATTTTGGTTCTTAAGGAGACGTTACCACTGGGCCACTGCGACCAGGTAAAAACGATAACGTCCAAAGAGAGGGTAATAAAAATGATAATATAACATCGTCAAGAATTTCAAACAGACAAGAAATTTGAAGCCTTAAGCTTCAGAGTGGCTTACGCCCTATACAAGTAGATCGTATTTTATTATTGATAACAATTAATGTAGAACATCAGTCTAACTTTATTTCTTCGATCTATTGTAGAAATCGGTGTAAAAGTGAACCCTAAAGAGAATCATCTTAATCCTCTTTCGTCCAATTGCAAAGCAGGTCATTAAAATGTTAGCTCATTCAAAGTTATTTTACCACATAACACAAAAGATGATTTCGAGAAGTTTAATAAACAGTTTGTTTCAAGTTGAAAATTCTATATAAGAGGATAGGATCATGGGCATGGTGAATGGTTTTCTCTAAAGGGCAATTTTTTAATTCGCACCCCCCCCCCCACTGCTACCCGCCGTCATACACACATTTTGATACTTTTTTAAGCGTTTGGCATTGTGATTTACAATCACGAGAATGATAAATTCATAATATTGAACTAGATTAGGAAGAACGTTTTAATAAAGGATTCAACGATTTGATTTAACGTTAACAAATTTTTTCATCCCTAATTTTGGATATACTAGACGTATTTTTGAATGTATCTTATTTATGAGGTTCACTCATTTACGCGAACATGACTTAGAAAAGTTTCCGAAGAGCACTGTCTTCCGGGAGAAATCGGAGAGAGAATTCTCATATAAACATCGTGTTAACTTGAAAAGAAGAAGAAAGCTCTTCAAGTTTTATTGAAGAGCAAACGATTTTGACTCTTTTACGATTATTACACACTTTACGAAAACTGTTTTGCATCGTGACTCTCCACCCACTTCTCAGAAAGTGAAAACAGAAAAAATGGATAAATTAAGCTGAAAATAGGGTTATGTTCCTTTCTTCTTTTTTTCAACCAAATCACTTAATCCATACACTTTTCTAAATATCAACTGTATTTAAAAATATTTTTATTAATGGAACGATTATCAAATAAAAAGAACTTTTCGTTTCGATATATCTTAAAAACATATTTTGATAAGCAGACAAATTGTTCGAAAATTACATTAATCATTTGAACTTCCATTTGATATCAAGTTTGCCTCACCACACATTACTGAATCAGTGAAACAGAAACCATAAAAATTGTCGAAAATACTACAACTGAAACATGAAGTACAATGAAGGATTACTTTGCTCTAAAATAATATGTTCATTAATTAATTAATGACCAAATTATAAATAAATTTATAATTAATAATATGTTCATTAATAATATTTTTTTAAATTATATACGATTCGCGTTGAAAATTAAAACCAAAGAAGGATGTCATGACACTAAACCTTTATTTAATTCAAGGGTAATTTCTCCTTTCATTTGTAACAACAATGATGGTAGAAAAAAAAGATTCTGATAGTAAAGTACGTCATGAGAGAGGAGTCGGATAAAACGTGCCTTGGGAATAGCAAAGTTCCTAGAATCCGAAAAAGAAAACTTAACTAAATGAGCTAATGAGAGAAACAAGAAATAGAGAACGAAAATCGATCCTTAAAAAATTACAAAGAGGCATGCAATTACAGCAACTCACTTTAAGAGTGGGAAAAGTTGAACTAGGACGTTCACGTAAAGAAACAACCAGAAATAATGTTTTAAAATAGAATAATACACAACCAATACGTTTGAGTGTGAATGAAGCTCTTTTAATGTTGGTTCAATTAGCAGTAGAAAAACATTTGAATTGCAGATACAGATTTTTATACGTATTAGACCAATAGATATGTATATTTATGTCCTAGATATATCTTTCAAGTATTAAATGTCACAGTTCTAAATCCTGTATTACATCCCATCGGATATATATCTCACACCAGTTGAACCGCAAAGTTCATGTTTTGCATAGAACAAGTAGAACAGGATCAAAGGATATAAAAGAGGTTGTGATTTGTGGGAATAGAGAAGGTGCTGGGAGTTCCACTTCTCCACAAGCAGCAAAGCCACGTCCTCTTTCACCAACACCTTTGTCGTCTCTTCATCGTCACCTTTATATCCTCTACCTCCCTCTCTTTCTCCTCATTCTTCAAATGTCTCTTCTCATCCTCGTGGGAGCTCCATAGTAAATATGGAGGATTCGTGTGAACGAGGAAGAAAAGAAAAAACTGAACTTACTTGGGAGACACCAACGTCCGTTCTTTCCTCTCCTTCCAACTGAATTCTTAGAATACTCAGTACATAACTCGGTGTTATGCTCGACTACGCCAAAATAATGCGACCATGTTTCGATGAAGTTACGTGCCAGATCCGCAATCGGGTCGCGAAGCGATGTAGCATTGGCATTGTTTCAACTCTTCAGTTTTCACCTGAATGTAATCAAATTTCTTGTTTCCATTGGAATGGAGTTCCACCCCAAACCAAAGGGAGCATATCCGTCTAAACCTCAGACTGATTGCTTTATTTTTTCTTTTTCTTTTTTGTCAAATAGACTGAATCTTAAATAGGTCAGGCAATATTATTGACTTAATCTTAAATAGGTGTATTTACTATTTCAGAGAGTTTTGTTCCAAATGTAATAGATTAGGAATATTGTTATTAGAACTAAGAAAATTGAAGTAGTTTCACTGCAAAGATAGATTCACTACAACAGAGAAGAAAATTCAAATTAAAATATTGTTGAATCTAATATCGTCTGTACGTGTTAAAAAACACATATTCATGGACAGGATTTAATTAAATTTCAAAGTTTATAACGTTTTGACCACAAAGGGATCTTTCCTCATCCAAACATTACCAAGTCGAAAATAAATGCAAACAGGATCTTAAAGTCGTCGTGAATCTGGTGCTCTGAAAATCATGGTCACGATTTCTTCAATTCATGATTGATACGTTTCTCATTACATACGTTCACATTACAGTGCATTGGATGCCAAATAACATTTTTGTTTACAGCCAGTCAACTATAAAACAATTAAAAGATCAGCGTTTATTGTCCTGCGTTTAGACTCTCTTTCGGAGGAAGTCATTAAGAACTTTCTACAGCATTGCAAAGTTCCAGCACTTCATTCATTATGACGTAACTTTTGAAATCCCGAGAATGCAGTGGAAGAAAAGAGATTACTCGGGGGTTATGTCATCATTCCATCCTCTTTTCACGAGATTTATGAAACACTGAAAGGAAGATAAAACTATAAGATAAAAATATACATGGCCATTAATTACATTCACCTTCCGTTTATAATTCAGATCAAACTTTATTTCGCCTGTTAATAAATAATATTTTAAAATCAAATTTATGAAAACAAATCACCCCCATAAATTTTGCCTTACTTTACGAAACACATTTCCACTTAAATCCGAAGTCACAATTATCGAAAACTTTATTTTCTGTTATATATTTGAAAAAACGTATATATTGAATATAGTGTAAGTACAGACGCAAAATAAAATATATTGAAATCGGAAACGTAAGAAAACTTATGTGTTTTATTTAAACTTTATTATTAATTCTTCAGTGGTTGACGAGGTTAAGAATATATAATTCATATTCAAGGAAAAGACCTTTTGCATTGAATGTATACAAACAAAAGGCTCCTCGAGAGGAGCAGGACCACTCTTTTCAAGGTAGCAACTAATTGTGCAGTTATAGTATGTGCAGGAAGTGTGCGTCGTTAAACATCTTTAACTGAAAATTATGTTACAAACTAAAAATAGAGAGCTCTCAATGATTTTTTTTAAAGAACCAAATATTTCATTAGAGTATTATAAATACATGTATTTCCCATAATATTTATCTATTTTCGATAATTTACGTTACGTGATTAGATCAACGATATACAGACTCAAACTCCATTCAAATTTCTTCCAACACTTGCAACGAACAGCGTGGGCCGAATTGTTCTCACATTTTTATTCATAATTAAATAACTTACACTGGTGGCTCAGGGCTAGCAGACGCCATTGAATGAGCCTCGGTTCTATTCCCGGTGGGACCAGAAAAAATTTGCAACTTCTCACTTCAATGTCACAGTTTACAATTGAAAAGCAAAACCCTCCTTGTTCTACCCACCTCCTACTAACCCCTCCATGTGGGACAAGTTCTTCGTAAACCCGACCCCTCTACTAGTCTTACAACCCACTCCTACCTCCTATCATCCCATGGAGATAGGCTTCACTAACACGCTACATTTCTAGTTTACAAATACTACATAAAAAAGTAACTTTCACGTACGGGGAAAAGAACTAATCAAAGAATGTTTTATCTTCTACAATAACTCCTATTACATTACGTTGAACAATAACGTTGATTCGCTATACCCGGAAGTTGTTGCTAGAAATTGAAGGAAACTAGTAACTTTCAACCATCATTACAATTGAACACATTTCCTGTCTGGGTAATCGAACCCGGTTACTGATTAATATCGGCAGAATATTCAAGATTCGAACATAATTTCTTTTTATCTCAACCCGTTTCCTTGTTGATAAGTTTTGTCAGAAAATGATTCGTTGCAATGCTTCTGTACCAAAAATGTGGCAATTAAAATCTCGGAGAGTAGGATTAGGTAAAAAGAATAGGAAATATGCAAAGAAATACTTTTATTACTTTGATTTTGACATCCCGTGGGCAACCTTTTCTATGATGTAAGAATTTAATTTAGAAGACTATTATTTCAATCAATATTAGGATTTTATCAATAAGTGTCAACAAATTAATCATGTTACGTCGAATGAAAATGGAAGACGGGACCGGGATTCGAACCCGGGACCTTGAGCTTTACGCGCTCATGCGCCTACCGACTGCGCCATCCCGTTCGCTTCTCGGGCCCGTCTACCATTCTCATTCAACTTGTGAAACTCAAAGACCTCTGAGGTGGTCTCGTAGAGACTAAACTCCTCATCTGAGGCGACTCCCTTAGGAAGTACTTTATTTGGGTAGTATTTTACATTTCTGGTTCACAAACATAGAAATCTCTTAGATTGCGGTGAACCTCTACGAGACCACCTCAGAAGTCTTTGGGTTTCACAAGTTGAATGAGAATGGTAGACGGGCCCGAGAAGCGAACGGGATGGCGCAGTCGGTAGGCGCATGAGCGCGTAAAGCTCAAGGTCCCGGGTTCGAATCCCGGTCCCGTCTTCCATTTTCATTCGACGTAACATGATTAATCTGTTACCTGGCGGTGAGGTTCACCGCAATCTAAGAGATTTCTATGTAAGTGTCAACAAAATAATATTGCTCAGACTAGACCTCCAAACTCACGCTTTCCACAGCTAATATAAGAAGAGTGTGAGATATAAATCTGATTGAAATTAGTTTCGGAAATCCAATCGACACCTCCCTAAAACGTATACAATCACTTATAGGATGTTCCAAAATGAATGAAGTTGCTTGAGAGAGCGTAACAGATCGACCCTAGAGAGCGATATAAAGTTTCTACGGTACCGCGGAAACCTTACATATGGGGGTTTGTTACCGTAGCACAAGCAAGGAAAGGCTTCCTGTCGTATTCACAGGGAGAGAAATGTTGGCATCTATAATGTTACAGAAACATTTCACCTAAGAACCGTTTTCATATTGCAGATTCTTTCCCTCTTTATTCCTTCTAATCTCATCAACATACCCTACACTCCCTCTCCGTTTTGATCTCAATATTATGTATTCAGTAAGTTCAACAGATCAAAGACAAATGCGACCTTGTATGAAATTTGTTGCATCTTCACAATCGAAAAAGTTCGTGCTCATCTTACGGAATGTGGTTTTCTTTACTTCTTCAACATCAAAAGCCAATAACATAACTCAAAACGGTTTAAATTACCAGCTTGTAAAGGAATAAATATCCATTAGCACGAAAATTAATTGTGCTGTATTCTTCATTTTTGTTTATCATTTAAACTTTTGCATCAAGAAACCCCATATCCCTGACTACATTTCCTTTCAAATATTTGTTGCTAGGGTGAGAGTTTTGCAAAAGAAAAAACATTATTTCACTTCCATTTGCAAATTATTACTTTTCTTTAAATTGTAATGAGAAGTTTGTCTTTTTGTTTTACAAGAGGTATATGGAGTTAACGTGTGTAAAATAATTTAAGGTACCGGCTATTCAAGTGGAGTGTCGCTTTCATTGACGTAAAAGATACTCATTTATGTTACGTACTCCAATTTAAGTGAAAACCATGTAATTCAATCTCTAAAAATATTTGAAAATTCCCTTAATATAAATACACAAGAAAACTTTCAAATAGTAATAAAATAGATAATAACAGGTACTTTAGGATGATGCTCGAATCCTAAATCGTGCTTTTGTGTATTACGGACTTCAATAATTTTGCTAATCTTTCTTCTTAGAATATGATAGAGTAGAAAGATACGTAATACTCAATACCACATTCTCGTCGACACTTCGAATGAAACAAAGGAAGAGATGTCCAAGATACATCTGTGAGAAGCGAAGCATTTTATTCATACCGTGGAATTACTCATTAGAGACCACGTAAGAGACGGTGAGGTTTTGTAGCCGTATATCCATCGCATCACACAAGAAGGATGAGCATATAAAAATTGCAGGATTTATTTTGTTTCTCAAGTTTCATGGAAATTTTGGTACAAAATATTTTACAAATTTTTCGATTTCATTGAGATCATAGGGTATTTCATTCGGGTCAATGCATATCCACCGGAGCGTCATGTTCATCCATCACCTCAACCCTAAAAATTGTGACATCTGCGAAATGACTACTGCGATAACAAAACAATTTGTTGTAAATTAGTTGTAAATAAATTGAGAAAAGAAAACAATTGTCGTGTTCAGTTACATCAGAAAACTGTGGCTTTCCTAATATACTACGTATTATTCCATAAACATTTTTGTTGTTCCATAATTATTTAAGAGAGTTTCACTCACGTCGAAATTATCGTAAACACTAGTTCTAGGGGGTAAATTACATGCAACCTTTTTCTCTTCGCGTATTTTCAACTAATTTACAACAAGTTAATTTATTCTTGCATATATTTCTTCCGTGAACGTGAAGATACGTTACAACTTTTAGCCAGATGAAATGATAACGAGCAGGAATCGAACCCGGGAATCTACTTTGATCGCTGGGTGTTAACCAATTCACCACCCATTCGCCTTCCTCAATTGTACGGCATTTCCACCCAGGTCTTATTTTAAAAGTAGTGGTTCCACTAACTGCGCAGATGTGAATTTGTGAAGCTTCACTCTCTCACCTAAAAGGGCAGAACCCAGCCTTATAATGGGACAGGTTGACCTGTGACCCTATACTCTAAAAAATGTATTGTTAATTAGATAGGTAGAATTATGTTCCCTTCTTTTCCTCTCGATCTATTGTTTCTTTAATAGTGTACTTTAAAAGGTAATGGATAGCAACGGAAGTGACGGGTGAAGGGTTTGCAGATTGACTGACTGAGAAAGGAAGAGAGAGAGAGAGGTGAAAGGCAGTAGGTCAACGGAAGGATGAATGCGATAACTAATGGAAGAGAAAGGGGATGAAAAGATGTACAAAAGACAAAACCATACACATTTCTGAGACGCAGAAGTGTAAGGGCAAATGGATAAAACATATTTGTGGGGATAAAAACAGGATTGATATAAAATTTACCCAAGACTAGCTTTTTTACTCTCTTTTAACTCACGATATACTGAACATAAAATAAATTACGGAAATGAACACAATATTTATTTCAAATAAATAGTATAAAAGAAAATCACATACTTCTGGACGGAGTTCTTCGACTCGACACTTCCTGATGGTCAAAAGTCGGGAGAGGGATTAAAAATTTTGGGTATCATTAAACTCGACACTTTGTTCCTGTCCTAATGACTCGCCGCACTGCCGGTCAACCAATGCTAACCGACCGACCTGCCGAATGGATTTCGTGAGTCACTTACTCGAGAGTTATTTAAAGTGCTAAGAATTGAACATTTTTATTCATATTATCTTATAATTTTTGAATTCCACAGATACGTCCAATAAAAATGAACCCAAACACGTGTATGACATGAGCTAGTTTTAAGCTTCTGTTTTACTTATTTATATAGCATATAGAATGTATTGTAATCGTGAAAGACATTCGGTCGCGAAATTTTCAAGGAAATATCAATTTTGGGATCATTGCTCGGTACTTTAGAACCAATTAATTAGGTTTTGGAGTATATTTGGCTCCAGTTTTATTTTTGACACAATATATAATTTTTTCTAAATCGTGAAAAGTGCATTTTATACACTTTATCTCAGGAATGAAGCAATAAGACATGTTAGAAGCAGTTTCGATCATTTGTCTGAATGTCAGAAATTAAACGAGTAGCCCCTAAGAAAACTTGATTGAACATCGATTTTATTCAAAAGATATTTATCATGAACGTTTTCTATTATCTTCATAATTAGGGTGTTTTCTCATAATTTGCAGCTTTTATGGTTGTATTTCTGTTGTTAGTAAGGTACAAGCGACTGTTGACTACAAGAGAGTAATTTTCCACATATTTTCTGAGATCGATTCATAAAATTAAGAGATTAAGAAATTAAGAAATATAAAATCGTAAGAAATTGCACAGAACATTTCTACGACATTGATGTTTGGATGCTTCTAGAATTCTCGAGAAATTCTTTCAATAGTTTCTCGAGAAATTCTCTCAATATCAATAGTCAATAACATGTACGTTTTCAAATTCAGTCACTGTAGGTTTTTAACAGTAAAAATATCGTAGTATGTTTCATATTTTCTTGTTGTCAACTATTTTGTGTAACACATGTAAGATGTCTCTCTAATATTATAAATTCATTTATGTTGAGATAAACAGAATTGTTACAAGTAAATAACAGTCATCATTTTGAGGTTCAAACATCATGACTACTCGTTCATTCATTTTCGACAATGTCTACTACAAATAAAAAAATGAGTTACAAAATTGTATTATTTTAGCAGCAGCTCAATAACTTTTAATTTTAAAAATTACCTGGGATACAAGGGAGGGGAATAACGAAACTTTAGGCTCAGGTTTTACAATAAACGGAAATAATTGCATCCATTATAAAATTTTTATCAATTTCATTGCGCTCTTGAGCCATGTCCCTGCGTCTGGCGACAAAATTATACAGTACATAATTTGTTGGAAATTTAAGGTACATTAATTCTGTACAGAAATTTTGTGTTCTAAAAAAGCATTGTTTTCAAGATATAGATGAAAAACTGAAGAAAAAAACTTATTGATAGAGAAAAGAACCTATTTTTTCCTTGATTTGCTTCTTTTTGTCACCTAGTTACTCGACAAGTGGTAAAATGAGCATTTCATGCTTTTTTGTGGGGGGTTTTAGGGTTCGTCAACGTCAAGGTTATTAGAGCCCTTGCATTTTATGCTAGTAAGGTTGTGTTTGGTATCATTCTTCATCATTTTTGGTGCAGATTTCAATTGTTCTTTAACATCAAACACATTTTTATAATTTAAAAAATGTATATTTTTTAGGGCAAAGCGCTACCTGAAAGAGCTGCCTACCGGTCCCATTGACTGGGGATTCATGCGACTGTCACACGTAGACTCGCGCCGACCTAATCCTTAATGAAGTGTCAAGTTTAATGGTGAAATTATCATTTTACCTGAGGATCTGTTGAGTTTAAGTACACCCCTTCTGGATCATTGCACGAATACATTAGTTACAACTACATTTAAATAGTGGAGATTTTCAAGTTTTCAAAAACTATTTAGATGAGAATTTTTGTTTAATATTTTTAATTAATAACAAATTGAGGTATTCCCGAGTATTCTCTATGGAGTTATTTCTGAATAAGAAGCTTTTTCCTGAGTAATTATGTGAGTGACTGTCTTGGACTTTCACGGCCTTTCGGTAAAGATTTTAATTAACTGCAATAAACTTTGATGAAACTTTGTTGAAGGGTGAATTTGAAGGAGTCTGTGACAAAAACAGAAAGGGACATAACTGGAAGCGACCAAATGTGTGACAAAATCCCAAATAATCGTAGAGCAAAATACCCTCCGAAAGGGCACTAAGAGATAGTCCCGCCTATCTTTATCTGTTCTGGTCATTTTTCCCTTTATTCCCAAGTCAAAGTTCTAGTTAATATTGCTGTTAAATTAACTAATAAATTACATTATTAAGTGACCGCTCTTTATACTCCTGTGAGATTTTATACTCCTGTGAGATTGACGAAGAACCCATAATTTGAATCCTACGACGTCACGTTCCCGATATGTTAAACCTCATTTTTATGTAGAGGTAGCATTCTTAAATAGACGAACACAGAGAATAAATCTATAAAAACGCTGTTCTATTCTGGAACGAAACATCAGTCTTCTTAGTGTTATTACGATCGACGCCGAGTTAAAGTACCTCTTTTCAACATAAGTCCTTAATTGACATGAAACTAATGATTGTAGTAGGATTTGAAAGGTGATACGAGAAATAAAACTATTAATTATCTTAAATCTTAAAACAAAGGATTTTATTATTTATGTTATGCTTGCAATGAAATCTCTTAGCAGGGATAATGTATTTTATTTTTGTATCGGGAGAAAAACTCTCGGAAAGTTATTGAGGGTATTCTGAATGTTAAAATAGTTAATGAATTACACTTGCACTGCCGGCTACTCTGTGGAGTTATATTACTTTGGTTATAATTAAGATTGAACAGAAATTTAGAGTCCATTGTATAAATTTTTTCTGCTAAAATACTGTCCAAAAACCCTTCAGTATTAATATTTTTGATGGTAAAGTTTCTTGAAAAAATTGCAAAAATTCAATAATAATAATAATAAAAATACTCAGTATTTAATATTTTCTTATAAGCTAATAAACATGTGAAACACGAATGAAGAGTTAACATTGTCGGGAGTACACCAGATAGTCCCAGTAACTTGTCGATTATCTCAGTAACTAAGCATCGTAGAAATGCGATTCGAGTTTTATTTTACTCGTGTATCTTAGACGAGAAAAATGATACACTTAGATATGTGAGATTAATGGCTATCTTTTTATGAACTTGTACTTAGAGTTCTGAATAGGAAATGAATGTAACAGTGGGGCTAGAGTAATTACATCACCCCTCCCCCTCCACACTGGTGATATACCGCTTCTACCTGTCTTTTCGGGTTTTGTCACTACTGGATTTTGGACCTTTCGGATTCTGTCGCCACACCATTTTGAAGAACCAATGGAATGGTAAATAATGAATAAAAATAGTGAGCGAGACAGTCAATTCTCAATGTAAGAAAAACAAGAGATCAATCAATATATCCATCAAATTCTGTTACGAAAGTAGATTTGTTTCATTTTGATTAGTGGAAGCCGGACATGCTAGCCTTGTTCGACTTCCTCGAAAGGGAGTAGGTGCATTACGACAGTACAAAAAAGATAACAAAATTCAAGTTACATAATAAACGAAGCTTTGATTGAACATACACATGCGGCAAAGTACTGTTTTCTAGTCGTCCAAGTTAAGATAAAATTACTATTGTTTACAGTTGTATGAGAATGTGAATTTTAAAAATTAATATTATAATTAATAACAAAAAACTCATATCGTACAATAATATTACGTGGCAGTAACGCATTGTTGTACGTAGAGGTTAAGAGAAAGATATTGTTAGTAAATATTAAATTGGAAATATAATAAATTTTCTTTATATACTTATATATAACCTCATCTAAGAAAATAATTCACAATACTATCTCGTATTTCATAAGATAATTATACATATAATAATTTTTGGCGCAGAACAGTCGTCTTCCAAAAGTTCCTCCGTCGCCTAAAAACAGCAGCCGTCAGACCTAACACGCGCCGAAGCACTCTTCATTCAAATGGAAACCCGCACGAGCACTTACGAGAGGCAATATCTTTTGACATGTATTACCACGAAACAAGCTTCTCGTTTGTACTCTTCTAAGCTATATCAGTTTCATCATATTTAGGATTAACTGCACTTTAGAGAAAAAAGTTTGTCAATCTAATTTTACCTCAATCTTTGAAAGAGCGGCAGAAACAGACAGAACTCGATGATATTCTTCGAAAATAAATGTAAATACAAACCAAAATTTGCGAAACTTAATTCCAGTCACGCGATGAGAGACACAAGCTGTGCATCGAGGTCGTACGAGTGACACGTGTGCCAAGAGAGAAAGGCACCAACGCAGGCATGTGGACGCGGTCCCTTTACCTGCTGCACCGAAAGCAAAATTGCGGACCAGTCTTGATCGAAGCAAGATCAATATCATAGGTTTTGCCAATAGGAAACCCTTGTATGGCACTCACTACGACAAATGCTGAGAGATATTGACACTTAATGTGGAGCGTTGAGGAACGCCACTACGAAGAACTTTTTCTTGGGTTACTGACCCCCATCCCGGGTCTGTTGTCACTCCGGTTTTCCAGAATGCTTTCGAGCCAATGATTTTCTTTGAAATTGATGGTGAGTCGAGGAATTCAAACTCTCCTCCGGATGTAGCTTACCTCTTCAATGTGAAATCGTCGTTGTGTATGAACAAAAGTTATATAAAAATAAGAGAAGGTAAAGGAATCATGAAATCATAATTCTACTCCACACGTGAAATTAAACCAGGGATATTATTTGTATTTGATTTGCTTTTCAAATATATTGAAGCTCACATTTTTATAGTAATTAGTATTTAGAGTAAAACAAGAACACTAGAAGAAACAGTTTCAAGAAAATTTGCTTCTACAATCAATCAATAACTTATTTGCATCATTTGTTTAGCAAAATCAACTTTTAAGCACAGCATCTAAGTTCGTATTTTGTTACGTGTGTGTTCAAACTCCCATTTCCAAACAGAATGCAAGCTGTAATTTTCAAGAAACCTGTGAATATTTCTCATGGTTTTATAATTCACACGAGATATGATATATAAAGAAACAAGTTTTGAAATAAAATAGTGTAAGAACGCAAAATATTTTTTTTTATCTTTCAGATAAAATCAGAATTGTTGTGCCGTACAATTTAATATCAGTTTTTTCTAATAAAGGTCCCTTGCTTTTCTCTACAGAAACAAAGTCTTCCGTAAGCAATGTAATTACTTATCTCACAGCCTTTCCATCTTTGCGTGAAGATAAAAGAGAGGCACGCAAGAAAGTTTGCGTTACACAACGAGACAAGGCTGTATTGTGGTATTGCTGTACCCTAACCTGAAGAATTCTTTTTTGCCCACTTATTTCAAGCAAAAAACTTGTATGCAGTGAGGGTCAGATTTAATGGCGTTGACATTGCCCTTGGCTGAAGTTCAATACGTTCTCCCAGCCTACTGCACCTGTTCAATCGTAACCCGCGTTTCCCCAAGTATACAATCCAACTTTAAAATTTACTTACCGTATTTAGTCGTTCGTATATTCGTTTGCAAATGCACTCTTCACAAACCAGAAAACTGAAAATGTGTTGACTAAAACAGTTCATGAAGAACGATGCATATAAATGTTTGTTGGCTTTCTCGGAACATCAAGTTTTACAACACGGCAAAATACGAATGGTTAATCAGTAACTCTGATTTTACTTTCACCAAATTCTATTAAACAGTGTATTCTACAAATAAATACTTTAGAGCAAAACAAGAAAAAAGAACTACGAACTGCGTATCACCACATGGAGGACAAACCAATTTACTCTCCAAAAGCACGGGACCATTCCATCAATTAAGGTCCTTCAGGAAATGGTCAATTTTATATTTCAAAGCAATGTTTATCTACACTATCGCTACTGAAACCCCTTTCATGGAAAAGAATTACTTCAGCCACGTATATAGAAAACAGAATACCAGATTCGTTAAATACCTTGTTGGACTATCACTCATTCAATATTCAGTTTCATTCTTACAAATTGGTGAGATAGATCTGGGTGGAAATAGTGTACAGTTGTGGAAGGTGAACGGGTGATGTAGTGGTTAACACTCCTGCGATCAAAGCAGGAGTACCGAGTTCGATTTCCGGCTCGTCGCCATTTTCACCTGACCGAAAGTTATCACATAACAGTATTTATATACTAGAAAAAAACATAAAAAATCACTCACATTGTGGAAGAAACAGTTTCGACTTCCAGCCTCCATCAGTCACGTAGTGATTTATATTAATTATTAATACAAAGACTAATTATTAATTGACAAGTACGAAGCTCCTCCCTCTTTCGGGGCCTCAGAAGTAAGTTATTGCAACACTGTCTTCAAAGTTTCTCATACATAAAAGAAAACTAAAACATCCCAAACTTTCTTATATTTATATAACACTGATATACTATCAGCCTACGGAATTCCTTTATGGTATTCAAGACAGTATGGTAGAAACAAGAAAGGTTGATAAATATTTCGATAAAGCGTAAATAACTTTTAAACTACAGGCACGCATTTCTGTGCAACCAAGCACCCGAATTTCCGCGGAGAGTTCTCTGGCATGTTTAGAGAAACTTTGGCAGAAGCAGTAGAGCGCCAAGAGAAATCGAGAAGACAGGAATTTCGTGTTTATGCGAGATACCGCGCGCGCAGCGGGACACTTGCAAAGGAGACGCTTGTTGACGAGGCCAGCTCTCTTCAGGGAAATCCCGAGAGCTGTGTCAACAGGTCAGCGGCCTCACACGATAGTAAACATTATATAAATATATTACGGGTCATTCCATGTGAAATCAACCATGATCTGGACCTTCATGTCTCAGAAGAAAAAAAAGATTATTTTGTATATTCGCAATACTATTGGTTTATACGAAAAGTACAAAACTTTAGACCGTCGTTTCGTGAGATTTCGTTTTGTACCATTACGTTCATGGTAAATTGTTTATGGAAACATAAAATTATACTTGACACATAAGGCTTCAAACTCTTTCAAATCAGTCAATTTACCGTAATTGCTATAAACAAAAAATTATTTTAATATTAACTCATTCTCATCCCACCTTCAAATTTGGTACGTTTGCTTCATAATATTCTTGGCTCAAAAACAATTTTTAATATAAAATTCCGATTTTGAAGTATTAAAAGTATGTTTTTTCAAATTATGTAATTTTTAACATAATTAATATGCAAATTATTTGAAAGCGTATAAAAATATGAAGTAAATGGTGTAAATTTCAACTCAAGTTCAATATTTTTGAAGATAGAGACTTGTAAAGATTTCAAAACCTGGAGTAAATTGTTCTAATTTCTAAATGTTGAAGATTAATAACTAAAACATTGACTACTAGGAAACTCTAAAATTTTGTATTTTTCATATAAACTAATAGAACAAACAGTAAAAAAAGTAATCTAATTCTCGGGAATGAAGGTCCAAATTATGGATGATTTCACATTGAATGGACCCCTACACAAATTATTTTGAAACAAATAGTTAGTGTGTTGTTCTTTTTAGTAAGTACATTCTAGTGAGTAATTTCTAGTATGTAAGTTTTTTTTTTGTACCAGACCTGCGTACAGGTAATTAATTTACCTCTGTAAGATTTTACTTTGTAAAATTTTCTGGTTTAATAAAGAAAATGGTAAATACAGAATGGTGGCGCGAATTGTAAGCTAACGAATAGTTCTAAAATTTAGTCTAAGACAGTATGACATTATCCTTGACTCCGTGAAAAAAATACTCGGTGCATTTAGTTAACAAACATACAATTGCCCCATAGTCTATCCCATGACGCTCCCTGATGTAACGCAGCAAGCTGAAGTAATTAAGACTTCTTAAACTTTTTTCATTTACAAACTCCAGTTCCATGCACAGTAAAGGATAAAGGACCTCGTAGATAAGTAATGTGGTCCTGTCCCAATTGATACAAGATTTGAAGAGGAATTACTAGCAAACCTTACAAGTAACATTAGAGACATGAACGGGAATTTAGAAAACGTAAACAGTTGTGGTGAACCAGATTAGTCCGCACGTTAAATCCTGGCACCCAAGAGTTGGAAAGTGAACCGGACGGTTTAACATTACAAGTCACCTCTCATCTCTCTCGCCAGAGTTTGTCTGCAGAAAAGCAGCCAGTGACGATTTTTGAAATGTGCAAATTCGAAGTGATTAAGGAACATACGTAAATACTTTCTTAACCATATTTTTCTTATATTTCATAATATCTTTAATGTAAATACTAATGTTCCATAAATATGCTATTTTAAACATTTATTTACTTTCTGTACAAAGAAAGGTGAGTTTTACTTACATTAATAGGTGTCATGGGGTGAGTCTGTTTAGGAAAGCGAGATTGAGGGCGACCGTCGCGAAACATATAAAAATTGTATAAATAAATCGTTTGTGAGATGAGTAGTTTTCTCAAAGAGATCTCCTACGGAATGAAATCTTGCGATGCCGGAGGATTACTTTGCATCCATAAAAGAATGTGTATTTTCTGCAGAAGCCCTTATAGCACAACGGAATGGAGTCGATTCATCCTTAATCTTTCAAATCACAGGCGTGTTCTCACGAATTCTTCAGTCCTACGGTTATTCACTTTCTCATCGCAAGAGCCGACAGAAAATGTTGCTGTGATATCACACCCCAAAAATCTTCAGTTCAAAAAATATTTTTTAATTGGATTCCTAAGAAGAGACACCGATTTAGTGATCACATATAGCACTGTTTGTGCGATTGAGTGTAGCGCGAAGAACAATTTCACAGCTCGCATTGAGTGTTGTCGCTCGAGCACAGTAGTCTGGGAAGGTGATGATGAAGGTAGAAGAATTGATCACGATGAACAGAGGTCATTAATGAGACTTATCTTGCCGCTGAAATTACCTGATAATCTTTGCTGAATAAATGAAATGAAAACTTCACTGAATATTTTCTAAAATTTCCAATTCCTCTTTCGTCATACAGAGAAATCAAATTTTTAAAAAACATTCCGAACATTACATATACAACTTCCTTAATTAATAAAATTTAAAGTGATTCACTACAATAACTGTATTTGTAGAAGTGAGTAAAATATTTAACTTACTAGCTGTGTTTGAAGTTAATTTTCCATATTTTTATTGTCATACCAAGATTATATTTATTTCAATGATGTATAACTCAAAAAGAGATTTGCACTAAAGATAATTTAAGGAATTATTTGGTCTAAGAAAACAGAAATTGTGGTATCTCTTCAAAGTATTTCCTGACTTCAGCTTTAGTGCAATTGTTGATTCATTAGGTAAGAGTGGTTTTGAAAGTAAATAATTATTTAAATTACGGTTCTCACATTGTGAATTTGAGAATATAGCTTCCAGTGTTTTTGAACAGCTTAAACTACAAAAGTACATCCATAAACGTATTACTTAAAATTGAATCGTAGGTATATATCTGAAAGTCATGGGCATATACTACCATGCCAAAAGACATGGGACGAAACATGGCACGAAATAAGAAGAATCAAATGTATTCATTATTTTTTTATGAGTCGTGTCACTGATCATAATACAGATCCAATTTAGCGCAATGATACGTAACTATTTTATTTCAAAGGTATTTTAACCTCAAATGATAAAATAAATCATGTCTTTACGACTTAATGAGAAAACTTCATAACTTCAAGACAAACACTTCTCAGAAACATTTATTTTATTTATGCCTCTGAACTAATTGGATTTTACAGGGTCGTATCGCAGCACGGCTTCAGGTCAAAGAGGTACATTGATAAGTTTGCTCGAAAGAGATTAAGCTCCTCGTACAAATGATCCATGTAAAATGCAAATAGACACCCCAAACAATAACTCAATAAACTGGCTACAATTCGTCTTGTATTATTCAGAGAAATGTGAAAGTGTGAACTAGTTTGATTTTCCAGTATTCAAGATATAAAGCCGGAATAACATATTTCAAGAATAAGGTAACATTAAAGCGAAGCTATTAACTTTCTCCGCACATCTTGAAGACGGCGCTTGAAACCAATTAGATACGAATTCCAGCGTTTTACGCTCAATTGGACTCGCTCTCAGTACAACGAGAATCTTGGTCAGGTAGGATATTGATGTAGAGTTGTTGTTTTTTTCACCTTCAACCTGTTTATGGTTTGTAGTAACGGTTCATATCTGATCTTCAACAACCCAGGTATAGGGAACAATGTTTGACGTTCCACCTTGTGGAGAGAGAGTCAAGTCATTGAATTAAATAATCGTCTCTCTCTTTTACGTGTGGCAGTTGTCGTGTAACCTACTACCAAAATTGGAGGATTCATATAGAAAATTTTGTGGTTATTCAAGGCAGTATTATAACGAATTTACAACACAGATAAAAAATAGTAAAATGGAAGTATGGAACATCTTGAACTTGAAAATCAACTTGAAAAATAAAAGCATCGGGGTCGTTGAAAGGTCACTTACTATTGAACTTCACCAAATTTCACATAGGCCATTTCAGTATACATTTATTTCTATACAATATTTTCAACTCCATTTCATTGGAAGCTTTACAACTAAATTAGTGTTACGATGAGTTCAGAATATATGCTATCAACATTTTAGTGTTTTTGGCTTTGAATGATCAATTTTGTTTCATTTTCAAATATTTCAATGAAATTGAGAAAGTAATCTGTTATTCAAACATCTTTGGTAGGTTTTATCAACTGCATCTTTATGTGTGATCCTATTTCCCTTGCAATTGTGTTTCGCATGGTTGATAAAATTGAAGTATTAACCGTGAGAATTGAAAGTATAAGCAAAAAAGTTGTTGTGGGTAAAAAGTAGAGGTATTCTCATAAAAAGAGATAATCACCATTCAGCAAGCTGTAAAATATCTCAGAAATTTCATGGTCATTTGTGGCTGAACAAGGGTTGGGTATGGTAATTATTTCTCTAGAATGATAAGTGATATAGGTTATAAAAACAGGACAAAGGAGTACATACATATTTTACATTACTCAGCATCAACTTCACGTTTCTGCATATTTTTTCTGTGAACTCTTTTAGATCCAGTGAATTAAAATATATCGCTTCATATATTCACAAAAATGTTGCAAATCCATCGACTGTCTAGGATGACAATTTCTATGAAGTCTTTTGATGATCAAACCAAAAATAATCAATTCGTACATCACGAAATTTAAGAACAATTTCTGGTAATAATACTCATCGCATAGAACATATTGTCAATGCCTCGATACCTTAAAAATCACAGTCAGTGAACGTAATTATTTCATTAGAGAGAGGTTCTAAGCTTGAGTGTCAGGTAAGTTATTGGTAACTTAGGTATGGGTTTATCTGGGCAAAATAAAAGTTTCCTAAGGAACAATAAGTTACAATAATCTTAAAGAATTAATTAGTAAAACTTAACTGACAAAAATTCTAGAGTACAACCCATTGTAACTGCTTATGACATAGCAACTGCTGTGTGAAAAAACGTAATATCATTGTGCATTTCAGAATCCATGATCATTCACAGTTTCATAACAGACCATTAATAAAGATGAAATCTCAACTCAGTCGACCCATTAATAAATATGGAATAAGAAAACAATCTTCATCTGGAAAACATTTCACGGAAGAACGAATTACAGAATTTTACATAGAGGATATTCCTCCCTTAAATATGATTTCCTGACGATCACGTTTAACATTGTTTGTTGAGACCATTAAATCTGTACATCCCACGCGACTTAATGGTAGTTCATACAATGAAATAGAACATTACATAAGGATAAGATTGGTAGTACCCATAAATAAAATGTCACCAAAGTAATTGTTGTGTTAGGAAAGCACAAAATGGTGGATTGAAAAAAGGTTAATGCTTTAAAGATTATTAGTGTTACATCAGTCGATCATAAAATAAACATTTAACTCAATACTTGTTTTAAACGTTTGTCTAGAGAATAACCTATTAATTAGTACGTATAAAAGTATTTTTAATGTTTGGGATTGATATTCTTGCATTTAGACCAACAAATAAATAACAAAGTTATGTCATTTCGCCAATATTTCCATGCGGTGAAATGACAAAACTTTGTTATTTATTTATTGGTTTAAACACAAGAATATCAATCCCAAGTAATTATTAAGCTGATATTTCAAGTTTGTATTTTGTATGGTTCTGAATGCGATAAGCCACGGATACCTAACCGGCAGCTAAAGCCCTTGCCTTTGAATTCGATCAGTCTCAAGTGAAACAAATGAAGTCGTTATTGCTCACGGAGGCCCATAAACCCAATATGGTTCTCCAATGGCTTTGATTCCAATTTCATAACACACGAGTTCATTATGATATGCGATTAAGATTAGCAATAGGTTGGGAACAGTTTTGCAATTGGAGAAATGTGTTGTAATGAGGATAGTTACTTAGATAAATGTGTAGCAAGGGGTTAATGAGCACAGAAAAAGAAGTTAAATTTTAAAATTTTATAAATATTAAAGTTCATTTACTTTTTTGTTTTTATTCACTTTTATCTTCATAATTGCTTTTGATTTTAGAAGTATACAAGTATTGTATAAGGAAAGTATTGTAATTGCACGTCGAAAAATAATCTAAGATCACTTAAGAATTGCTTCAGGAAAGTCCATTATTTATTTATTTGTTTCTTTCTTTCTTTAGTTATTCACAGAATTCGTAAACCCCCGTCCCAACAAAGTAATTCCAGGTGTTTTATAACTCGATCCTTCTCCACACCGATTATACCATTTCTAAGTTATGTAGTATTGACGTCAGTCACCAATAGTTCCGCATGTCTGTAGATTATCCTTTTACCATTGTCTGAGTGCTTCTTATACCAAACCTTTTTTTATACACAATTACTCAAATGTTTCATATTTTATTTTCGACGAAAGTAAACTTTCTAAATCTGATGTCACCTTCCCTAACGTCTTCCAGATAAGTATTCGTATGTCCGTGTTATTTCTATAGTTTTTCCACAGGGTTTGAACTATTTCCTTTTCTTTACTACATAATTTACTTTTCCTATAAATTTAAATGTTCCCCGTTTTCTTGTTTCTTTTTACTATATACTTTGCCAACTAAGTTTAATATTTTTCAGGTTTTTCTTCTTATATTGATTTTTGTTGTCTGTTATTATTTCCTCTCCGTCTGTACACATCATGCCATCTTTTCGAACCCATCATCTGTATTTCATATTTTCGATGTATAGATCTAGGAGAGTCTATTTCCAAGTTTTAGCGGGGACGTTCAATGTAGTATATGTGTAATCGACTTTGTTCTCACATTATTTCTATGGCAATGGTCGTCGTGAGTAAATGCTAACTCCTCATAAATTATGGGGGCGATATAGATACTCAATATCTCAATTGTGCTACCATAAATACACGTTTTGAAAGAAAAAAGCAAAAGATACTTGCTGAAAAGTTATGATTTGCTGGGTCATATTATACACCCGCATAATATTCTGTGATCGAGAATGCAAATAATAATGAATGTAATATATACGATTCCATAACACAGAGACTCCTGGGTGCTGAATTGTCGCATCGAGGACCCTCTTCTCCAGCATAAGAGTTTTAAGTTATTACCTAACTGATGTCCTTGCAAGGTACATATAAATAACTCAAATGAAATAAGTTCCGCTCTTCGATGAATACGAAACCTCAAAAAGCTAGCATAATTTTATATCGATGTATGTACAAGGACACAAGTAGGCACAATGCAATAATTTGTAGAGGTTATAATGAGGTAAGTGCAAACTCCCTGCAACAGTAAAATGTTTCAACTGAACTTGATCCTGCAACAATAAAATGTTTCAACATAATTTGATTAGGTATAACAATGGTTTGCAAGGATACTATTCCGTGGTTGAGAATGCAAAGTACACATTCTACGCCATTTCATAACATAGACACTACAGGAGGCTGAGTTACCGCCTCATGGACCAGGATCTATCGACGAAGGCACACATGGAGCGTCGGCACCTGTTGGGCCATGGCCGAGCGGGGAGGAGACGTGGGCCAGTGACCAAGCGCTTGGCCCGGGGCGCCTTCGCAGCCCCGAGAACAGTTACGGGGCAGTCGGGCTCTGGTGCGGGCTGCAGCCCTAACGGGATCCCCGCAGCCGCCTCTGCGCCCGCCCGCCATCGCAGGGCCGATCGCCCGCTGCCCTACTGAACGACAGACGAATGGACGCACGGGCTTGACCGGGAACGGGAAGATGCTTAGGGCACGAGCGGACGGCACGGAGACGGTCAGAGGAAATGGATTTCAGGAAACAAAAGAACGGAGAAACGAAATTACACGTTTTGATTCTCATTACAATTTCGATTCCTCATTTCACCTTTGCAAAATATACGTCTCATTTTGACACTATACCCTTTATGACCTACTTTTAGAAAATGGGGGTAGTAGTGCCACGGGAAATATATATATATATATATATATATATAT
>NNCF01128444.1:426180-534508 GCA_002313205.1 Laupala kohalensis
TATATATATAGTCTCAGACATGAGAACCATCTGTTGTATCAAATGAATATTTTTTAATGGAATGAATCAAATGGTGACTTAGAATACAAACTCTTTTAACTTCAAACAATGGGGAATATATTTCCTAATTAACACGAGGATTGTTGTTCATATTTCTGATGTATGTTTTTGCTCCTCATCTTATTGATTAACTAAACCAAGTATGCGATACCTGTTCTATCCCAGGAGTCAAAGCAATCGAAGATCCAGAAATCACGTTGCTCTGTCCTCCGTGAATCCCAAAGAGTCTGATAAGGCCCGTCAAAACGACAGCTCGAATTTGTTTGTCCAGATATTAGTAAGTGACGCATGCGAAAGGTTCAGTGCACAAGTGAACCTCATCCGCTTTGAGATATTTTAAGTGAAGAGGCTTAACAGTAATATATTTCAGTGCCATAATTAACCAAATGCTCAGCTCATCTGTTTTATAAAAAAAAACTTTATCAATATGTCTTGGATCACCACAGAATTGATTGTATGAAGAAAACCTTAAAATCCAATATTTCGAGCTCATACTGGACCTGATTTGTTAGATATTTGATCCCTCTATATGAAAGGACAAATTATTTTAAAAACAATACAAAGATTTCTGATATGATTGCTTGTCATAACAACACATCTAGTTGATAATAATATTTCCTTGATGATTGAACCCACTGTATTAGTTACATCAAATGTGTCGTTATCCTGATGTATTTGTGTCATGCACATCCTCCGATATCTCAGTTCAAATCTCAGGATTTTAAATGATTTTAGGATGACAAAATCCAATTTGGATTACAGTTCAATAAAATGTGATTTCTTACATACTTTGTTCATTATGATTGAGAAAGTTTCTAAGGTTTATTTGTATCTACGTATAAAAACGAATGTTAAAGATAACTACGAGGAATTTAACCATAGATTCAGAACTAATAATTCTTCGGAAATCACGTAAAAATGTATTTTTTTTATGAAATAAGAATTAACATCATATCACGATACAGAGTGTTATTTATTGATTTATTCATTTTTACAAATTCATTGATTTTTGTTGTCCCATTTCCATCTTGTGAGACGTTACGTGGCTTTTATCTCATCATATTTTTAACTCTTTATATTTTTTGCAGCATCTTTGTTAGTTTATAGTATTCTCTTTCAAAACGTAATTTAATATTTTGAAATGCTTCTATATAATTTACAAATGTACTATATTTTTTATCAAATGTGTTTGGTCTCCGTTATCAAAAAGTCATCTGCTAATACTTCTTTGAGATATTTAACCTTCTCTACGTCATACGGTTTGCAATCCCACGTAACATGATCATTTGTTTCATTCCCATTTCCGCATATATAGTATGCCTCTTCTCTACTCTATTCAATATAAATATTCAATGAATTTTCATGATTGACTGAAATCTCTTTTCTTATAATCTATACGTACTTCGTCCTTTATCATTGTTGTCCCATCGATTATCACGCTATAACCAACTTTTTCGTCACTTTACTCTTCCATTTCGCATCTGTCCTTTCTATCACCTCATTGATATTCATGCTTCATTTCTTGTGCATTTCATTTCGCAAGTACCTCTTACCTATTGTCAAGTCTATGATTGAAGATGCTTCAATCATATTGCGTATTGGATTTTGTCCGAGAAGAAAGCCAATCCCGATCACTGTGCGGGATGCTTGAAAGGGCGCCCCGCGCGCTGGTGCTCCCGAGGCATCCTGACGATCGTGCATCGCGAAGTGGGCCACTGCGGGTCGCGCGCACCTGCGACGGAGCGCCACTGTAGCTTTCTTCTCCATGGAGCCTCCTCAATGGAATCACTCTTCTCCTGGGTTTGAGAACCTTAATTACTTAAATTCAGTGATTAAAGTGGTGTGTTCACGTCCACGACACTACGCGAAGTCTTGCAACAATGTAGTAATTTGTGTTTTACGAACAAATTTTCAACATTACATCTTTTCAGTTTTTAAAGTTTGAAACGTTTTGTTGTTGTTGTTGTTGTTGTTGCAGTACATTATAAAACAGATGAGTCCCTAATGAAGGTCTCAATTTGATAATTTGATAAATTTTTGAAATAAGTCATTTTTTGATATCTTTATTTCAAATTCCAGGACGTGACGAAAATTCATTGTTTATTTATTTTCGGGGTGATTCCAATGAGCCCTCAACACTTTTTCTATTGTGGTACTATAAATTGTGGTACGATGCTGGCATCCGTACCACAATTTATCTCAAAGTGAGTGAGTGAGTCAGTGACACCGTAACTTTACTACTTCACAGATTCAATCCCAATTGACATTATCATCATTACGCGGTGTTATGTTGTAGTTTCTGACATTGAAACGTATAACATATGTACATATTTGGGTCGGGACGCCTTGATGCTACGTCTTAATATAATAAGCTACTGGGATAACTTCTGTTGTGTTCTTGGAAAGTCTGCAATGTCACCTTAGAACAGTGATATACTAAATTCGGATGCGAGTCTGATGCAAGACTCGTCCCAAACAAGACAAGTATTTTATTTTTAAATTAACTTTAACACAGCAAATTCATGACGACTCGTGTGATATTGTTAAGAGTAGTTATGTCAAATATAAGCATTTAGTACGGTTGTGCAGCATTACTCTCACAAAAGTCTTCTAAATCCACTCCTTCCAGAATAAAGTTGATATCTTTTTAATATTTCTTTTTCGCAGAAACCTAGATGGCATGAAACTCATGAAACTCTCCTCACAATCAATCAAGTCGAGTTGAATACTTTTAATTTGATACATTTTTAGCGTGGTACGGAGAGAGCTGACGTGTGTTTCAATTAAGCAAAATGGAAAGAAGTATAAGAAAGTTTACGTCATAACACAGAAAATTGTATATAAATCGTCCGAGGGAGAGAAAGTTAAATATTACAGAACGGTTGGTCATAAAACACTAATTTTCCGCGAGAAACTGTTTACTGTGCGTTTTATATATTGCTTTTTCTCGAGATAATTTCGCGAACAGTAATATCTGGTCTCATTCAATAAAAATATGGAAAATAATTAATTCCAAACTAATAGATTCAATCTTCGAGAGATCTAAAATATATCCCTTCATGTGAAACGGACAACCGATTGCAGGGTACTCCGTACAAACTAATATATTCATTCCACACTCAAAGTTATAATATAATTAGTAATAAGTTCAATAAATTGGAATTATTAACTCCTACTTAAATATTTATTGACAACAAAATTCAAGTATTTTAATATGTTTAATAAAAATGTAAATATATTAATTTTTTCTGGAATTTGAAGTGTGTACCTGATTAGATTCTAGTCGTGTATTTCACAGAATCCCCTTCAAAAAAATCACCATCTCTTCTTTGAACGATTATATTTCTTTTGCAAATGCTATGCTGGCAAATGTATGAAAAATTTAACCACATCACGAAATCTCTATATTACACTAGAACAAGTTTCCAATCCCATCAATAAAACGTCATGCAAATATTTCTAGATATGCGACAAGATGTGGCATCGTAATGAGTATGGGGAGGGAGTATGAGTGGTGGTTGTAGGTGATAGTCACGGTAGAGGACACTGTTGATGCTTGGGAAGTTTGAGGTCACGGCGAAGCGGGGAGTGGCGGCATAAGAAAGGACGGAACAACTGAAGAAGCAGGAGGCACACACGTGTCGTAAAAACCTCGTCATTCGGGGACCACGCACTAACTTATGAGGACAATAAAACATGGAATCCTGGTGCTAGTTAACATTACTAGCACAGTGAACGTATCTCGTATGAAAGCAACATTACTATTGTAAATAATTTCGTTCATCTAATGGAAATAAGTGTTTTAAAAGTAAGTACTTTGAGAGTGATATAGCCATCATATTGTGTACTTAGCAACAAAAATGTAAAATACTTTAATATTTGTAAGTGTATTCTAAGAAACGTTAATAATTTAGATTAGTTTTCTTTTTACACTTTAGCTTTCTTTAACTTTCTTTTGAGTCCTAAAGCGAATCTTCGTCTAAAAATACCACAGAATTAAACTATTACGTGATATGTTACATAAATCAAACTTTGAAAATGAATTATAGAGCTAATTTTTTTTTTAATGTGTATTTAATCGGGACAACAGTTATTAATGAAAAATTAGCAGACACTATTTAGTTTGTATTGCATATAATAATTTTCTCTCAAAGTTTCTTTTGTGAAGCAAAATAAATATTCAAACTGGACTGTCCAAAAATAAGACACTATTGAATCTTCTATTGATTACAAATTTTATTGCTGTGTAAAGCAATAAATTAAATATGTAATTACCATGTCCACAAAAATACTACATAGGTCTGAAAATAATTTAATCGTCAATTTCTTATCGAAGATGTAAAAATCTATAGAAATCTTTATTTAATTTTTTATTGCTATTGCATTGTTTTCTTTATGTAAATGCAGAATCAATAATTGGAAATGTAAAAGAGTAATATTATTGTAAATTGAACAGCAAGAATATAAAGGAAAGAAAATTAATTTGAATAAAATGTGGGTCTGTATTCAAACTTACAAATCAACACACAGCAAATGCATGGATTTGAAAACTTATCAATTGACCCAATTTATTAAGTAATGTTCATTGTGATCTTTCTCTTTACCTTGTTGAAGTTCTGCGTATATAATTGAAAAGGAAATACTGTTATGATAGGTGAATTCATAAAATGAAACATTTAATTGAGTAATTGATGCTGAGTTAATAAGTGACTCACTATTTCTCAAAACATCTTGGCCATCTGGCTTAAGGAAATCCGAACAGCACAGTCGATGACTCATTGCTGACCGCGAGCGTTGTGGTCGCTGCCGAGGCCCAGAGGCCAAGATCATTGCCTGTGGTTGCGGTTACGCTGATTAAAAGGTGTGATTCGATACGATTATGACAGGGTAATCGTTTGCGGCCGGAGATGCCTCGTTCGCGCTTTATACCAGACGTTACGAGACATCCATTGATGTATTAGTAATAGAAAATAATGAATGTGACGTTTCAGAGTTCCTCCTCCTGTATTGAAGTACTTTATAGCAAATAGTAAGTTCGCTCTCTTTATGCAAACCTCATTCATCAATTTTTTACTATCAATCGTAGACATTTAAGTTCTTGATGACCTTCGTATCTTGAGATGCTGAATCGTATTAAAGACGATAGAAATCCTTTCAATAAACAAATGCTTTCGCTTTAAGATAGCAAAATTTATGGTTCATAGCAAAATTTATGGTTCATAGCAAAATTTAATAGCAATGATTGTAATGACAAAAATATCTGGTTAAGCTAATAAACTTAACTTAATTGAATAATTTTTATGATGAACAGTCAATAGATTACTTAAAATTGATAAACGGAAAAAATGTTTTATCTCCAATAATTCGAGGGTTTACTGGTTTCCGTTTTACTCTCTATACCAACAAACAAGTGAAGTAAAAAAATAAAAAAGTTTTATTTGTCAAAAAAATGCCGTGAGAGTTCATTATTTAATAATATAATAATGATACACAGAAATAGCTCTAACATGTATTCCCCTAACATACCCATCCCGTAAGGTTTCATACCGTATTGCAAACTTATCACACTTTTATAACGGTGTAATATATTTAAACAACGGAAAGGGAAAATATCCGCGTTCTGTGAAACCCCAAATCTGTGTGCATTGAGTCATCATTAAATTCTGAGGGAAAATAGCGAAGCTTATATAAACGTCAACCAACATTGAGTACAGAGAAGACCTTCCACAAAATAGTATAACCTTTCTCAACTTTATCGACAACATTCTCAGACCTGAGTAATGTTCTGTTTCCATTCTGTGTGGGTGTTGCATCGAAACATTTGCATAAGGTATAGCACGAAGAAAAATAAAACTCCTGGAGTGAACGACCAGTAAACGTGTGGTTTTCCCCAAGCGACGACAGCGAAAGCCAAGCTAACTATCCAGCTGATCAAGTAAGAACCCGAGGATGTTTGTTTAGCACAGGATTTTAGGCGAATGAAGTGGAGCTGTCTACCGCACCGATGTCCAACGTTGTACAGCTGTCCAGTCGATTTTACACATTTAACTTTCAACGGGCTAAAAAAAAAAGGAATTTCATGCTCCAAGTGTATTACATCCTACTTGGGGCAAGGTTCCTGTGAAACCAAGTATATATTTGTTTGAAGATTAGCATATTCATATTTTACTCTAAGCACTTACGAACTGCCAAGACTCGTTCATGCTCAGTAAGCGGAAAGCAGGAATAACTCACCTGTAACAAACAAAAATAAATATTAGTAATTCCCATCAACGATGAACCCAAAATAAATATTGTTTCAAGATTTAACAAGAGACCTTTGGCCTCAATTTTCCGGGTGAGCGCTTCTCAAATAAAGCTAATCGAAGCTAAAATCCGCATCACTTTTTGTTTTCTTTTCCTCGCGTCCCCTCTCATAGTGTATACCAGGAATACGCTGTATTCTAGAATCATAACCGATTTTTCATTTCTAAATCTTTGATATTGAAAGAGTGTCTAGAAATTTTATGATGCTCCTCAGTGTCGAATGGTATGTAAGCGGGAATGATCGAACCTGTCCCCGCCGTCAGTACTAACTCTTTTCCATGCGTCTATCTCGTCCCCCTCGATCAGTGACCGTCAGATTGTACCCGTCCCTTCCTCCATTTCCTTTCTAAAATCGTCCTTCAGCCCAAATGCATAAGTATTGGTTCCGGTGCTGTCTCTGGTGGAAGTGGATTTCTCTATTTATAATAAGACAGTCCGGTGTAATATGTAGTCCTGCATTTGAATCTTGAGCGTTTTTACATATTTTATACGTGTTAATGAATTACAGAAATTCATATAACTAATATCCAAATATTTACTCGCAAATAACTTTAAAAAATAGTTTTGATATAGCATTTTTCCAAGACGATTTCAGACATTTCTTGTTATAGACGCATAGCTTGATTATTTATAAAATTAACTAGACAATACGTAAATTAAACTGATTTCATAACAAATTGTATTGATTGACTATTGCGTCACAGGTGAAGTTATCTTTTCATTGAATACAAAAAAAACCAACCTACGATGCCAATCTTTCACTGACAATGTATGAGGCAATTACCGTCATCGAGTTAATTGAGGGCTCAATTAAATATTTTGTTTTCTCCCCGAGAGAATTCGCATTTACAATGTGGCTTTCTCGAAAATTGTGGAAGTTCTCTAAAATGTCTTAAATTATTTACTTAGTTATTTCTGGGAGAAATGAAAACATTTGAAAAAGAAATTATTGTTCCAAAATTCCCTCCCGCGGGTTCAAACCCAGAAGGTACATTTCAAAAACAGCCCACCCGTTTCAAAAACGCTCCTCCCCTATCTCTACAGAAAAATTGCATCTGGGACAGTGATAAGGAAAATACCGGAAAACCCCGGTGACGAGATCGACCCTACTCAAATGAGATATGCGCTTTTGTGCATCTGTATCCCTTTACCGCGGAGACGAGTTCGGCACAAGTCATACAAATCATAAACAATTGTCTATAAACACAATACGCATATTGTCATGAAGTTTTATCGAAAAAGAATTGTCTTGTTCTCCGTGAAACTAGGTCGGATATATTGGCAAGCAAATGAATGATTGAATTGAACGATAGTTCAGCACAGAGAATCTTATTTAACCATTTAAACACTTCTGTTAATAAAATTGAATGAGCATTAATTAAGATTAAAAACTACTGTTTCAATTCAATATCTAAATTTATGCCAATGTGTCCGAATTTTTGAAGTGGATTAATAACATCTTGATATTTCCACATGAAATTCACGAGTAAAAACTATTTTAAATCGTAAAAAAATCATTTCCAATTTTCCATAAGTAATCTTATTACAAATTTCACTTTGTACCATTAAACAAGTCGATCCCCAGAAAGCAATAAAATTTATTTCAAGATATAATGAAAATAATTCATTTATCGTGTGATTTCTTAACACCAGGTACGTAGTTCCAAAAGCAAATGATAGCGAAATCTCTTTTTTGCTTTTATTATTGAGATTATGAAACTTAAAAATATGACCTGGAATCATCACTCATGAGTGATCTATTCCTAGGGGAAGAAAGTTTACAAATTCCAAAATAATAAATACTTTTATTATGAAAATTCACTCACGCAATTATCATTATTGACAGAAGTATGAAATTATTTCTCACGGGAACAAGGAAGTTGTTTGTTCGTGTTGGATTCCATTGTTCAACGAAACACGGTTCTTTCTTGATGGCACAAAAGAGGAGAAAGTAAGCTCCAAGAGGGGTTTACTCATTCCCAACACGTATTACAACTATCGACACGAAACAATTTTTGCTGAGGAACGCTTATTGGCCATTTCCACATAAATGGCAGTCAGCTAACGTTTCACTTCCTAGCAGCAAAGCCATTTCATATTCCATCTATTCCTTATATGGCATTAAGACAGCGAAGGAGGTTAATTCCCAGGGAAAAAATAAGGAAATCAATCATTAAACGTACAAAAATTAGTTTTTCGTTTTGCAGCATGAAAAAAAAACTTCTTTGGGATTATAGTATCAAGAGACGCATTTTAATGTATGAATAATAGATCCGATTTGAGAAATATTGATAATTAACATATAAACTGTCGTATTACTTTAAATTTTACTTAACTCACTCTCTGATTATATAATCTATTAATATTCCATTCGATGTGCAAATATAATAAAAACAATCATTATAAAATACAAAACTGATTTATTTCATGATCTTGATGGTTAAAAACACAAATTCACAGTGGTTGAGGAAAACTATGTTTCGAGCCCAAGACTCTAACCCCTCTTCAGGTTCATTCCATTCCATTAGATTGCATTACTACACATATCAAGTGTTGATATGCCAGTAATCAAATGTTGTGAAATTCACATGTCAAATATTAAAAATATAGATATTTGGGTAGGTTTATATTAAAATTATAAATCTGTCATATACGTAAATCGGCATCGTTACAACAATGCAGTATGTCTTTATATTCTGACGTTAGAGGGTAATTGGTATTGCTTTTTTCTTCATTTTTTTAGGTCAATAAATTCAGGTCAGGTATTCGCTCGAATTATTTGCCATCACTCGAGTAACAAATTCAGAACCAATTCAAACATTGATGAAAATCTCCTAATGAACCTCATCAGAATTTTGAATTTTTTCTACCAAACAATATTTTTCGTAGATCGATTTTCAATGGGTTTTTTTTAGTTTGTTCGTGAAGAGTTGTTTCAGTACGGTTTTTGAAGTACGGAGAAAATATTAAAAAACTATCCACAAATGAGATTTCTTACAATTATCTAGGAATTTGTATTTATCTCAATATGTTTATTTATCTCAAATTGACTTAAAATTAGTATACGAAATCACTTATGGGCATGAGCGCATTCTCTTCATCATTCCGGTGTGATATTCTCAGAAATAAGGCTAAAATTTGTGATACATGTTAATTCTATTGAACTTTTTCAAACTCAATATTCGTATTGAAATATTCTTAAGTCATGAATTATAAGTTTTAAAATAATATTACGTATTGCAAGTAGGATGTTGTTACTTATTACAAAAGTTTATCAATTTGTTGAATGTCCCTTTTTCCTAACATAAGAATGAAAAATTATTGAAATTATTAAAAACTTATCTCGACGATGTGAACTGACGCCAGTTTCGGATATTGAGGAAAAGCTTCATTGAGTTTTGAATGTGCGTGTCAGATACCTTTTTGCGTCGTACTCTCCAGACGCCGCGTCGCACCGCTCGAGCATCGTTCTCCGAACAGCTGACAACAGGTTTGACAGGAAGCGGCATTTATTGTATGCAAAACTCGAGAGGCAAGCGTGACTCGACGCGACTGATTTAGAGCCCGCCACTTCCTTCGTTAGGCGCCAGTTCGAAAACAGTAGAAGATGATGTAAAGCAACACCCGACAGCTCCGGGAATATTCCCCGAACAAATATAAAATTTTAAAACAAACGTGTTGACTGGGGCCATAAACAACGGGAAGAAACTGCTCATAAATATTTATGTCATCGGCACATCTCAGGGGCAACAGGTGGAAGGAAGACGGTACAAGCCATTCACGGGGTTCGAAGGCTCGATAGCGGAGGTAGAGCGCAGTTGCTGCTAACACCACCTGAAGCGCAAGCTCAGAATTTGCCTGCGAGGGTTGTAACTTCAAAGAGGCGGAGCAGTCGTTCAGGAAGATAATATATCAACTTAAGCGATATTCTAACACGATATTATGATTCATATGTACGCCCTTCTGAGGATAAAAACTTGTCTTAAAATTGGTGAGTGCTAACTGTATTTTCTATGACGCCCGAATTCATCCATGGCACGGTGAGGGTGGGGGAGGCTGCATTTCCATCAGGGGTTGGTGAATATATTTTATTTAAAAATTTTGTTGTATTTTCATTGTGTTTTAATTGAGTTCTAACAAAACACAAATTAGAAATCATTAGAAGCTCACGATGTTTCGACTTGATGTTGAAGTCGTCGTCAGATGGAACAAATAATAACAGAACAAATGACCATGATATTAAACATAAAAATAAGCATAAAATGTTTACAAAATTGCAGAAACTACACAAACATGTTATAATATTGTATTATAATTACAAGATAGCTTTTATTTATTTAATCTGATTATATAATGGACTTTAAGAGTAGTAGAACTGAAAATCATTGTTCATGCATTTCTACTCATCAGTATAAAACAAACAAAACGAAAGGACAACTTCGTTTTGAACTGGCAGACAGTTTGAAGGGAGGATCAAGGATGTATTATTTTGTTCAGGTCTCTCTTTAATACTCATTTTCTAATATCTATCCCAACTACTGTCTGTTCAAAACATTAGTAATATTCAATACATATGTTATAAAAGAAAGTTGAATTTCTAAAAGATTCCCACGAAGGTAACATTAAATTATTGTCATATATATGTTATTTATTGTTATATAGATATATATGTGTGTGTGCTTATGAATGAGTAAAGGATTTGTAATCTTGTGTCAGTACGGAAGTGTATATAATTGCAAAAATACGAAATTCATGTAACCTACAAAACACATTCGAGTCATTTGCATCGCTAAAGCAGAAGACACAAATCTTAAGAAATTAACGAGAACTTCAAAGTAATGTATTATTTATAACGACAATGATAAAACCTTCAAACTAATAAATTATGGAAAATTCATCCCCCAAGAACGAAACAATTGTAAATAAATCACATTTTATGAGCAAAATAAATAAAACACGATGCAATGAACTGAGAAAAAGATATGCCAACAACAATCGTAAGCAGAACACCGTGAAAACCAGAAAAATGTTGTAGATATGTTCACCAATGCTAATTTTCATAATCATTTTAAAAATAATGTAACTCATATTACGGTACCAAAGTAGATTAAAAAGTTTTTAAGTATTTCCTCCAACCACATGTATTCTACTATTGACGTCCATTTCAAAATGTAGGATAGTTAAATATATTATACGATCCTAATTGGATTCTTCTCAATATTTATTGTGATAGTTTTCTTAAAACTACACTACATTTCTTAAAACTACACTACATTTCTTAAAACTACACTACATTTCTTAAAACTACACAGCATTGTATTGGGTCATCTTCAGGTGTAATAACTAATAGTAAATATTGTGAAGAATCCAATTGAGGTCGTATAATATATTTAACAAACCGTATGTATAAGAAATGTAAAATATATCTTACGACCTTCCTTGGACAATATCCAATATGTACATTGTGTTTTTACTACACGATATTTCGACTCTACATGTGATTTGTTAGTAAAAAAGGCACATAAATATATTGTGTATCGAACAAGGAAGGTCGTAAGATTTTACTTTTCAAGTTTCAAGATGTACATACATTTACTGTTAAAGATTGTACATAGTACCAGTGTTATGGGGTTATAGCCCCTCCCCATTGAACCTCAACTCTTAACAGATAAATTTGAAGTTGATAAATGTCATACTTTATAAAAGTGATACCAGATTAATATTTGTTATTAGTCATAATTGTTATTGTTTTTAATAATATCATATTGTTAATTATTTATTTGATGCATTTAAGGTAATATTATATATTTAAAATACAGATAAATTTAAAGGTAATATTTGTGTTGTAAAAGCATAATTTTTAAAGAAAAACGCTCACCCTTGATTACAATCTTCATCCGCCACTCCATAGCACATAAATTAATCATTTGTATTGTTCATTTGCTTTCGGTGCTTAAGAGTTTTAGATTTACCTCATACAAAATATGCAGATTTCCCTTTTATATAATAGTACGGACGAGAGGAGCGTCCGTCCGAACCCTGCGCACAGGAAGCGGTCTACTGCTGGGACGCAGCGGCGGCGTGCGCTATCCGTGACTGAAGGTGAAACTGAAACGTGAGCCAGTGCCGCCCGCAGCCGGAGTCGTCCCGTTCTTGCACCTGCGTGCTCTCAGACTTCCCAACGGTCGACCGGAGACCACGCTCGCCACCGCGCCACAGTCACGGCGCTCGACCGTAAACGACGACGGGTCACTCGCTTCTGCGCCGCTGAATGACGGCACCCGACAAAGCGCGGTCGCTTGGATACGTCGTGGGATTAGCAAAGCCGACGCGCCTTTCACGGGGACGAATGGTTTCTTCTTCATTTGCCCGTACGATTCAGGATTTATACTAGCGGAAATTAGTATTTTAGACTAATACTTGTGGTTGGAGGCTGTGTCGTATTTCCTTTTTAATATATTTCGATGTAATGGATAGTGACCAAAACAATACATTTTGAGAGTGTTTTAATTCTTCACCTTACGTTTCGTCCCATGTACTGGGACCTCATCAGAGCTATTATAATAAAATGCTTAAAAGGTTCAACATAAAGGTTGGAGGACAGACATTCTCTGGTTTTAACGAAAGAGTATCGACTCTTTGAAATGGGACGAAACGTAAGCTGCATGTAATATATGTATTAAAATTTATTCTTTTTCCTCGTAGTCACTACCTATTACATTGTTTTAGTATTTTAAACGTATTTCTTACGTTAATGAACTGACTAATTTATTCCATATCTATTAAAGAAAATACATTTTCTTGATATTTTCTCATTAGAAGAACACTGGGACGTATACGAGAAAGATTCGTACGAAACGAATATGAGACAACTTGAGGTGTAAACCAGTATAAACTAGTGAAAGGATGAGAAGTGACATTCTTTATTGTTGGCGCATTAATCACAAAAAAATAATAAAGAACACAGTATCTTCTAGAACGAGATCGGTGGTTAAGTGAAAATGTATTAACCAATCTTATTTCGAAAACACATATGAGGAGATTCAGAACTTCTAATCGTAAACCTATTTCATGGAAAGAACAGAGTCTTATGTTCAACTCAAATGTCAGTGCCTCACAATTGTAAGAAAACTGACTAATAAAATTGCTTCATTCAGTCAGAAAATTTTAGAAACAAAATCATTTATGAAGTTTTCTTTCTTATATTGCAGAATCTTAGTTGTTTCCATTCCTCTGATTTTCTTTAAAAATCAGTTTATTGAAAACGAATCTAGTCCTATTTTTACTAACGAGAGTAAAAATTACCTATATAATTGATATCTACAATAATGTTTCAGGCTTGCCTGAAATAAGTTATTTGATACAAAGTTAAGGCGCGAATCATTTTCCATGCGACAAGTAATACCCATTCAAGAAATAATGTAGTATTATCCTGATACATTAAAAACTTATTTAAAAATTAGACTATTTTTTTCTATTTCAAATACATGAACAGAGGATTTTTTTTCCCGAATGAATCTCTTTGTAAAATGAACTTTCTACAAAGAATGAGAATTTCTAAGACTGTTTCAAATAAAATCCTTGTGTAATGTTTCAAAAACATTAAGTTAAAACTTAAGACAAGGAGAATAATTTAATCAGTGAATATTGAAATTCTTTTGTAACGGACGACTCACCAATCTGACCAATAATTTCAAATTTCACTCACTTTACAACAAGCTAAAAATTGAAAAAATATTTTTAAAATACCTTTTAATACGATACTTACCGACTTTAAAAAGGAATGTGTTTCACTTGCTCGAGGTGCAGAAAAAGGTGTAGCACGTTATTTTGGAAGAGAACGAAACAAACCATGCCTTTACATGTAAAATGATATTCTAGTTGAGACCTAGAGTTACAAGTTGTACAAGAGTTTCTCAAACATTCTCAAGTTGTGAGAACTTTCCTAGCGAGTGGATTAAATAGCTTCCTGACTTGCCATATTGGCTCAAGTTGCTCAGAAGTCAGTTCCGTCTACAGAAGGTAACGCAAAGCTAGATAATTAGATCGCAGGATACCATCTGAGAGATATGCGTCATCTGGAAGATTGCGAAGATTATTTCCGCTTTTATTTTCCGATGACTTCCTTAATGTAAAATTGTGGAAAACAGAAATACTCCTTTGCACTCCTTTGTGAATAGAACTATTGCAGACTGAAATAACTTACCTGCAGAATTACTTCCGAACTTACCAAAGAAAGTAAAATGGTTTCCGCAATCGTCTTCTAACATCTTCGAAATGGAGCACATGTGAAGTGCAGTGTAGTGAGGTGAATGGGGTTTAAGGGTATAGAAAATGCTCAGAGTGAATAGTAGTGTAGTGCATGATTGTTCTCAGCAATTCTATTATGGATTTATTCTTTATAGTTGTTAATTTATTTTAATTATATTATAGCAACTACTTTTAAGTTAAGGAATAGAAGGAGCAATGATATATGTGTGTATATTAAAGCGTGCTCGTACTGTACGTATGATTATGTGTCTGTATCTGTTTGTAAGCGAAAATGTGTTTGTGTACGTATGAGACAATCCGTACACAAACACATTTTCGCTTACAAACATTTAGATAAATTTTATATAAGAAATTAATTCTTTCTCGATTCTAACCATTTTCTAACAATTTTATACCGTGTGTGTGTATTTTATAGATATTTGGGCGATGATTTGCAATTTAACCTCTTAATATTGTATTATGTATACTTTTATAATGCGTTCTTTTCTATCTGTCATCGAGCATTGCTCGCACGCAGATTAATAAATTATTATTATTATTATATGTAAATGAGGTTATATCATTCTGGAAGGGCACATTGGCATTTTTGAACTCGTTTTTGTTTTAAGAATGAGAGTGAAACCATATGAGAGATAGGTGAAAACCTCCAATCTCTTATTCTTACACAATTATATTCATAATATCAAAATCATTTGACAAGCTAATTTAATAATTAATCGTTTGCCACCCTTCTTTCCAAAATCAAAACATTTCTTACATCAATGGATATTATGGGAGAAAAATTAAATCATTACGATTGCCAAACAACAAGGAATCAACTACACTAGAGTAGAGTGATTTTCCACTCTCTCCCATATTTATTTACAGAATTCGTTTAAGTATATATTACACACTACATCATATGTGCGTGTGTGTTCGGTGGCAGATAAAATTCTTTAAAGAAATGTACATAGAAAATTATGTATACATATAAAGGATAATGTAATAAATATAAATCACACAACAAATTGTCTGATGCACAAACAGCGCAAAAACAACGTGAAACAGATAAAGAAACTTAAGATAGCAGTGAAATATGTGAGAGAGAAAAATATACGTATTAAAAGAAATGAAAAATTAGAAGGAATAATTGTATATATAATTTGAGAAGGTGAACAACAGTTCAAATACTTATGGGTAATGTTATTGCACCATTAGTTTACTTTGATATACCATTTATTATTACCATTTTTTCGTTTATTTATTTATGTCGTTATGAGAACATCACAAGAGACATTACATGAAAATCTCAAAAATTCCGTGTGTTCTTTCTGCCACCTAATGTCTAAGAGTTTACCGCATACAGTCCCGCGTACCAAAGAGTAAAACACGCATTGACAGCAGAGCAACAGCAAAGCGCAACGTGCATCGGTAACGGTCATCCGAAAGGTTGCAGGCCACGCCATAGCGTTCCTATCCGTTCACGTAAAACTTTTACGCGCGCTCTATCCGGTGGCTAATGAACCATAAGCGAAACGAATGCGTCTGACGCACAACTCATATGTGGAATGCTGAATGGTGAAAGTTGTGAAGAAAAAATTTAGAGTTTCTTTGCGGCTCATAATACACTTACTTTGTTGTGTCTTTCATTTACACATATTCTTTTGTGCTCAGTTCACCAAAAGATAAAGCAAAGAGAAGAAAGCCTTCTCAGTTTTGAAGTTATGAAGTTTCTTTCCGAGCAGATGCTTTCCGAGTAGACTTATTTGTTCCAGTTCATCGAAACTGTTACAATTAATCGAAAAGCTATAAGTACTATACAAAATTAGTCATGTTGATTTATACATGATGTACAGAATTTTAAAATAGCAATCCTTGTGATGTAAAGTGTTCACTATTATAAAAAAAAATAAAAATACGTTTCATACCGTAAAATATACCCAAAATTAAGCAAAAGACATCGTTACAAATAAAACCAAATTTCCATGTCCGTGAAATATATTTTTCAAAGACAATTGTTTTTTTTAAGATGGGTATATAGTTCTGTCATATTGCCAAGAAATACGAACCTTTTTCTGCACACAACACTAAAATCTCAAATTTAGTGCTACGACAATTTTTTGTGTTTTTTGAATAATCAAAACATGTTACAAATATGTTACAACTACACAACACATGATTTAAGCCCAACAAAGAAAATCCATCTTCTTGGACACAAAAGATAGAAAATGGATCACTTTTCTCCACCTAAAAGTAACATACATTTGGATGAACTAAAATAATACTCATTTTTCTGGATACGAACCATACTTTCTGCACGCATGAAAACTTATGAAAATTTTCCTTCTAATAGTCAATGACTTTCATAACTCCCTTTGATTTAGAGCAATTACTCTTGTGGAATGTAATGTTTCAAATCACGCACTCCTTTACTCTTGTTTGAAGAGCCAAAGCAACGATCGTCATTCAAGACAGTCAGCGGTCGCTAATGAATTCTCTCCACGATTGTACATGTGATGTCACGTCAGTTATTCTCCTACAGGTGTGTGTGTGTGTGACTTGGAGCATTGACACTTTCTCCTCTGTTGTAGTAAGATTATCACGGCTGCTCATAAAGAAAGATGAGACGTATGACAGGAAGCTTACATTGCGTTGCAGAAAAATGATATAATGAATACACGGCCAAACCCATCAGTTTCTTTATTCATGGCGTGTCTTATTCTTTTATGGCAGGAGACTTTATGCTGGAACATCGACTGATTGTTTAACCACGTGAATTTAGTAAAGATACAAAGTTTGGTTTGACGGCAAAAAAACTGTACCAATTTTTTCCATGATAATCAAAGAAAAACCAGAAACGTCTAATGCGATAGACGAATCCAAGGGCGTAGCAACAGGCAATACCAGTAATACCATAAGGAGGGTGATAATGCAAACATTCCATCGCATAAAAAACACATATCATAAACTCAATCCATAATCAATTATTGAAATAGAAATATTTCACTTCTTCATCTTAAACTTCGGCAACTTCAATTTAAAGTAACGAGAAATCTGACAAAGAATGTGAAAAATTGTGACATTGTTCACCTCTAATTTTGACAAGCGTGAATTAAAAAATATAGTTTTTAGAGTCACTATAAGATTTTAATACACCAAGAAATATCTCGTATTCCTTTCCGACCAAATTTTAAGGCTCATACCCAGAATGAAATATTATTAAAATTGTTCCGAGGAAATTGGTGGTAGCGACTTTTAGTGTGTTCGGCACTGTCAAAAATATAATAAGAAAGAAGAAAAAAATGTCTCACATTGATGGAGTGTCCATATAATGACATCGTTAAAAATACGGATAACGTAAAGAAAATAAATGAAATGACATGATGTTATAAATGTCAATATTATGTTGTGAAATAAATAAATAAGTTGATAAATAAGTAAGACTTATAAACAATAAAAAAGAAAGAAATGGAGTGTTATTCGTTCGAGGGCCACAGATACTTTCGCGCGGTATGTCCAAAGACTTCCCACGTGAAATGAATTAGAGACACGTGCGATTCAAACAATGCCCAAACTCCGTCGTTATCTTTATACACTCCGCCACAACTTTTGTTTTGGTCCGTTCTAAACACGTATTCCATTGGGCGTGGGAAATGCGGGAGAAGCCGCGCGTGGGTGGATCGTGAGTGTCTGGTCTCGCGAAGAGAAAGCGAAGACGACCGCCGTCGCGTTCGCGCCCGCGTCGCTGTCCGTCGCTGCCAACCACTGGCGCCAGTCGGTGCTCGAGGTGCGGCCCGCTCTTCCTCGTCTCTTGCCCCGCACTTTCACTCACCCCCTTCAGAGACCGTTCCTCCATCCATTCGTTGCCGCCGCCGCCGCAACATGTCAGGGCGCCGCGCCCGAATGACGAAAAAAAAGAAGGAAAACAAGGACTTTTGTGTGACACGTCTGGTCGCTTCTTTTGAACATAATGAGGGCTGCTTTCACAAGGTCACATACCTGCCCCGAAGGGATGTTCGAGGAAGGAAGGAGAAGAAAAAAGGATAGTTTGTTTGTAGAAACTTATTTTCCGGTTGGAAAGTATGCAAATCATTTGCTTCCATCTGTGATTAGATGAGCTGTTTACGATTAGTTTATCATAGTTCAGAATCAGGATTTACGACGGTTGATTCTCAACAACAAGTTTTTTAACAATTCCTCGTTCAAAGATATAAATTATCACATTTCATCTCAAATATTTCTAGAAAAAATAAGACAACAATGATAATGAATCCGTTATAATCTATGAATTATTTCTTTCATAATAATATACCAGTTTCAAATGATAAGAATTTGCATGTCCCATCCCGTACTCACAACACTAACGAGTTTCTCTTTCAATACCTTTCATGTTGTAGTTGTTGTGTGTTCTATATTTCGTCTCATAACCTGTACAATAATCTACTTTACGCTTAATCATTGATTGTCAAGCATTTATCGTTTTAAGGTATTCACTGAAATATGTAGCATTGAAAATTCAATTCAATAATTACATTTTAACAGGGAAATATATATGGACTAAGAAATTAATTTTACTGAAGGATCGTGTTTTAGCGCCTTGTTCGAGTTGTCATGAAAAGTGACATTGTCATTCCCATGGTTATATGTACAGTTTTTAATTACTTTTCATGATTATAAATACGTATAATAAAACACATGCATCATGATGACGATATGAAACAACGTTCGGACATTCATGAAACACCGTATTATAAGTTATTTCGTGTTGTTCAAATAAACCATCCTAACGTTAATTTTTTTTTGTTCTTTGGTACACTATTCAAAAGGATTAAATATCCTAAGTTCGAACACTGAGAGAAAAGGAAACTCGTTTATGAAAGAGAAAAAGAATGTTTTTGGATAATTGAGGAGTGTATGCCGAACACGTCGTGACCTTTCAGCTAGCGAACTTATGATCTACGTAACAGCCTCATCGCTGCAAGTACACGTTTACTGAAGTTGTCCGAGTTCGATTGCCGGTAGGGGCAATTTCAACTTCGCCCAATTACTCATTACACAGCACAGTTTCTTGTTAGAGATGCCATGTCTGAAATATCAATCGTTCCAGCGATATAAATCCATTTCGTCACGATTCCAACCGATGCAATGCCGTTTTAGTTGGAGCGTCTATTATGTCTTTTGAAATGGATCATTCAGAAGTCCGTACTTTCTCTTATTAAGGGAGGAACAAAACATAACCGATGCCTCGCTTCTAGCAATCCTTTCCTTTCCCCATACCTTCACCTTGCCCTTCACCTTCACTCGCGACCTTCTTTCTCCCTCTCTTTTCGCATTTCACATTTCTTCCGCCGTCCACTCCTGGCGGCGTGTAAGTCCATCATTCTGGCTTCTGTCGCGTGTGTGAGTATACTACCGGGTTTGTATCTTCAGTATGTTGGAATACCCCGTCCACTTTCGTGTTCCGTCTCAGTGTATTCGAACGTGTATTACCCTTCTCCGCACCTGCTGCTACTGAATGCGATGCACCTCTCATGAGCCATTCGTTCCAACACTCGCCACCGCTTTCTCTCGGCGGAGCACGACGTCGCGTTGCAGGTTCAATGAGCGTGGGCGGACACAAATCTGACGCACTGAAGACAGTGATGACCAGAGAGAAAGGGATAAGGGAATGTGCAAGTTCTTTCACCACACCCTGCTCATAGAGGAGATAGGTCTTTGGAGTAAAGATAACTTTTGTCACCAAACTATTATATAAAAAATCGAATTGTCGAATGTGGTTAAAGAAGAATCACGAGCACCCCGAAAAATACGAACAATACGAAAATACGAACAATAGTTTGTAAGAAGCACTAAAGAAGGGAACCAAAATATAACCAAGGATATGTTTTTAAAGATTATAAAATTAGCATTAAATTATCAAGATGATGTTGAACTGATAGTGTCACATAGATATCTCAAAAATGGACCGAAAATTTTTTTCAACATGTAAAACTGCAGATGAATTTTTCTTTGACATTCATATACAAGTCAAATTTGTAGATTATTTTTGGTTTCCATGTATTTTTGTTGTCAACTTCCAATGCGATGTGTTTCAATGCACTCTTCCAAAAATCGTTTTTTTATTGAATAATTTTTATAAAGGTTTTAACAATATATTTTGATTTAATCGAGTGAGTTTGATCGATGTGAAAAAGATATAAATTTATCTTACACGTTGTTTATATAAATGACTTAAAAAATTATTTGTTCCTCTGGTTTCCTATTGATTCATTTCGATTTCTTGGTAGTCGTAAAATGTATTATATCTTTTATTAACCACTCTAAAAAAAATATAATTAAGTTTATTCTCAAGACATGAAATGACTAAGTTCCTGTTTCTCATAATTATTTTTCAATAACAAACTTTCCAACACTTTCCGCTCCCATTCTTGCTTATTTTATTGATCTTGTTTTGTAATTGCACGTTAAGTAATATCTTGAGGAAATCCCTTTTGAATCATCACACAATAAGTTGGGGCACGTCTGTAAGTTCAAGAAATTTGAAGTGTAGTTTGTTTGCTTTTTGTGCATGACAAGTTAAAAATAATGCATGGGATTGTTTGCACATTGATCCTTCAGTAGCGTTATCGTACGTGCAAAATGAAGAACAAAATTTGTGTATGCATGATTTATTCTTGAAGTAATATCAGAGAGCCTTCAATAATGTGTCCTAGCGAGTTTCGAGTTACAAATTTGACGTTTAAGTAGAGTATAAATGATTATTAAAATAATTCCACGACAAAAAAAGATGTACACAAAGTGAAGTATGAGAAATTGCAAAGACCTAAGTAGTCATATGCAAATCATAAATTCACCTTTCACTATCGTCCTTCATTTAGAAGAGTAATATTGTTTGTCGATAAGAATTTCCTGTAGTTCAGAAATTTCATTTTATTTTCTCATTAGTAACTTCACGGTTCTTGAAGTATCAAAAAAGTTAAAGAGAAATAATTCACCTCTCAAATGAACATTTTAAGTAATTATCATGGACTATCATTCATTAATTTTAAATAACAATTCGTAATTATGTATTACACTTTAACTTCGTGAACGTATAATTATTGTCTTTCCTTAAATCATATATATCACTGCCATGTAGGACTCGTGAGTGGGTACGTCAACCTGGTCGGACCACTAAAGCAGAACACAATCAAAGGGGTCCACAATTTTTTACTATTTATTGGCTCTTGAATTACAATTGGTACATATCATTTTTTGACCGCTGTTGATTTATACTTCCATGGTTCAGGTAGCTTGACGTTTCAGTTGGCCGAACCATATCGCTAAAATTATCATATTAAGTCGAAATTGTGCACTTCTTGTGATTCGGTTCTACTAGGAGTGGTAGTTCAACCAAGTTGACAGACCTCTCGTATGAAAATTTACTACTACGATTTGATAAAGGGATGACATTTACCGGAATAATGGAAGTGCGTTGAGAGCATAAAGCAGAGCCTTGTGAGAGTGAATGTGTGGGAGAGAGTGCTCTCGTCGCGGTCCGAAGCCTGTCTCTCTCGCTGCAGGTCCCGTCCTGACCTGACGCTCGAAAGTTGCCGGAAGGAAGCGGGTCCACGAAGCGGCGAAGCGTGAGAGGTGCGTTCGCCATCGCCTTTCACACACCAATGACGAATCGCCCCGTTACTAGCTGACGAACATCAACAACATTTGGGGAATGTTTTCTCTCAATTAAGAATGGCTCCACTAACTGCCAAGAGACACACGAAAAAAAGACGCTGAAATGTAATACTTGTTTTAGTACAATTAACGTCCACTTTTTAATCTAATTGAAGAAATAATTAAACACTTCCATATTCTACAGACGAACAAACGAACGATACATATGGTCGTAAGAAGCACTAAAGTAGGGTACCAGAATATTAGCAAGATTTTTATTTTAAGATTATGAAGATTTTAGCATCAAATTATCATGAAGTAGAAATGGAACTGATAGTGTCACCCAGATATCTCAAAAATTGATCGTAAAATTTTATCAACATGTATAACTGAAGGTAGTTTTTCTTTGACATATTCATATACAAGTCAAATTTATAGATTTGTCGTTCGTAAAGGTCGTAAGTATATAATTATTTACTTACTTTGTATATATGTTATTTATATAACTTGTTGTAATATTTATTTTCCTTTTCCATTCAGGTGTGAAAATAGAGTAGATTTCTTTACCGATATACAGGACGAGTCACAATCACAAAACCAAGGACTTCATCGAAGCTCCCAAGTATGTAATACTATATATATNAGTTGTACAGTTAGTATCAAACTCATGATTTCTTTCGTGTTTATTTCTTGCAACGCTCCACTTGTGCTATTGTATTTCCGAATGAAACATGATTATTGGTGCATGCTTTATACCTGAGTTCAAAATCATCCTGTATTATCGAGACTAGGGAAGAAATATTACGAGACATGACGTCACGATGTTTATATCTGCTACTTTTACTTTAATAATCGAAATCTGAAAACAATTTCTCAGCTGAAATTGGTAATAGAGAATATAGTAATATTATTATGCATGCCCAAACCACACACTCTAAAACAACAGAAAGCTATTTTAATATCTGCAAAATTTATTACTTCTCTATATGTCATACATAACATCTGAGAATATAACATCTCGAAACAAATGTGTATCTTTGAGTTCAGATACCTCGTAAGAGGTAATGAGGTGAAAGAAGTCCAAAAAATGAGGAAGAAAGAATAATGATGGGAGAGAAACGTTGAGGACATTCAAGGACTCTTAAAATGTCTGAGGACAATTGTGTGTGAACACGAGGAGAGTTGAGAGAAGTGAAAGGTGCTCACGAATTCTTGACCAGAAGAGGGTGTGGAACAACAAGGTAACGACAGATTAATGCACGATCTGGGGACCAAGAGCATTGACGTCTGCAGAGTACTCGAGTGAAATCGAATGGAAAACTGGAGAAATAAATTGAAAACTAAGAGGAAGTGATGCCGAATGATCAGTTTCTAAAGCACAATCCTTTTCAGCTCGTCTTATTCTGAAGAGTTGACCTTCCATTTCCCCCAGTCTCGTATACATGGTACATGGAAAATAGAAAATTTTTGTAGTAATTGGTTAAAAATACAAAAATATTAATAATTTAAGTAAATTTTGACAACAATCTTGAAAAAAATATGATTTTTTACAACAATAAATCACAAAAAGATAATACATACTCAAAATAAATAGTACTCGGAATATTTTGGACGAAAAATTGATTTGTGGGGAACATGAAACTATTAGCCATAAAAGCAAGTAATTCGTGTACCAAGATATATAATAAGATGCATTGATGTGGAGAATTGGAGAAAGCGTGACTTTTGAAAATGACCTCTACGAATGAGACCAGAAAAATCGCTGCTCTAGAAGTAATCACTTCGGAAACCGTAAAACGAATTGAATCTGACGGACAGAATCAATGAGAATTTAGAAACTCTCGGAGTTCTAACATCATTCATTATACAATTAGGGTGCCCATTCAGGATTAGTTCTTACATCTGGAAATTTCTCTTCGTGACTTGCATGAACCTATACACGATTCGGTCTTCTTTATAACTCAGATTAAATTAACTTCGAAAATTTCTCAGAAATCAATATAATATTAAAAGGATTAAATCCTTATTTTCATATCCTGTTGACGTGTCTGTCGTCAGCCGATAAATATCTCATCATTGTTCATAAAGCAATAAAGATGCGATGTAAGCATCGCAGTTAAACCAACTAGTGACGAAGCACTTGTAACACATTAACGACGCCGTTCCAATATTAATACTGTGCGGCAGCACAAAATACTATAGTAGTTTTGAGTGACTGATTCGAAACAAGTGGTGCAATACATTCTCCAGAATATCCTGGAGTCACATTTTCAGACTTCAGATGTCTGGAAAAAAGGAATGTTTCGTTTGAAGAGACTCGCTCTATTTGCCATAAACACGCGGAGACGACGCATCTCCGCTTGCATGAATTACACTTGCAATAGCTTCAGATGCGTGCAATGAGGTCGCGAACGGTACATTCGTTTCCCTCCAGTCCATCGCTATCCAGAAGAAAAAGAAGTAATTGATAATTCAATTACAGGATGATTTTGTCTTCCCACTTCTTTTTTGTAGTAATGTTAGAAGTAACTAATTCACACAGAAAAAAAGTTTCAAATTTTATTCATTGTATTAATTACCAGCCATGTTTCAATGATCATATAGTCATTTCGTTTACTGTGGAAATTAGATTATTTATAACAAAGATAAGGGCTCTAATAACCCTGAAGTTGGTGAGCCCTAAAGTCCCAATTAAAAAGAATAAAGTTACTATGAGTATGTTCCACAGACACTGTATGTATGTATTTCTGACACTGCTACGCAAGATATTTTAATTGTATACAAATCATTCATTTGAAAAACGCTCTTTTACATCTTGAGTTTGCGCGGATGATAAGGGGTGAGTCTAAAATGCAAAAAAAAAGCTTTCACGTTTATTGTGTATTTTAAATAATCTTTATCCTGCCACAAAATTATTTCGAAAATAACTTTAACCATTAAATGACAATACGTTAACACTCGTCACTAAACCTGTCAATATTAATAGTCAATTATTCGTGTATTTCAGAGGAATTACATGCACGGCAATTCATATTTTCTTAACGACCATCTCATTACTTCACTTTCTGTTTAGATGCTCACACTTAGTGAAAACCTTTACGCATTAAGTACTCTTATTAACCAGATGAACGTCTTACTTAATGACGTAAGAAATCGCTGTACACTTCGCGTGGGCAGACGATTCCTACGTAATGACCGGAGGAGTCACATTTCTCCGTTGAAGAGAGAATGTTGCGTGGAAATGAAGATGCATGGGAAGTTTGTCAACTTTATTACATTAATGTAAGCTTTCACGACCGGTGTCATTAATATTATTGTAGTTTTCCGGGCTATAGCAGTGGACCACGGCTTAATAGCCCGGAAAACGACAATAATATTATTATATTAATTTTAAAAAATGAGACTTTCGGTTTGAGTATGAAATTTTCTTTGTTTAACCCATAATGAATACATATTAACTTTTTTTGTCCGGGAGAAACCGCATCTCAGAAGACATAACTACCAACGTTTCGGTCATCTTACTGTGACCTTCTTCAGGGCAATGTCAGAGTTGTACAGACCTAAGTCTCTGTCGTACTCTGTTTACGACGCTGACTTAGGTCTGTACGACTGATATTGCCCTGAAGAAGGTCACAGTAAGATGACTGAAACGATGGTAATTATGTCTACTGAGACACGGTTTGTCCCGGACAAACAAGCTTATACTGACTCCGGCCGCGGAAACCTAAGTTTACATAGTGAATACAGTCTGGATGCTCTATAGCTACAATTTAGCAAATTCTAAACATAGTAAACACTCATACGAACCTCATGACTGGTGATTAGATCTAAATATGACTTCTTAGGTGAAAATTGCTGTTTGAAGTTGCCAAATAGTCATCGTAGAGAGTTGTGACCATTTTCGTGTCCATAAATATCCGTAGCAGTTTTGTTTTACAATGTTCACTTCTTTTCCGAATTTTTCATATAAAAAGTTGAATATGGATTTTGTTGAAGAATCTTTGCGTCTGGACGTATATGAGAAGGATCAACTGGACAGTCCAGCTCGCAGGAGATTTATTATTATTTTAATTTGGGAGTTATGGTTCCAGATTACACGTAGTAGGACAAATAAGTGAAAGAGTTGTATCGAATACACATGAAGTGGAATAATAATGAACTGAATGTATTTAGGTTACCTCTCTTCTTAGTTCTTTTTACTCATCAGCCTCAAAGAATTGTCCGTAACAAAAAGGAAACAGAATACTTCCATTCAATCAGTGTTATTTACGTGAATAGAGATAAATTTACAATTAGTTATATTTTCATAGTAAGGAATTTGTCAATAAACTTTTAAATATATTTCTAGGCAAAAATTTACACGGATATGGTTATTCCCATCAAAATCAAATACATGTTATTTTTCAAATTATATATCTTATACTTCTGAAAAAGTGCATTACAGGAAAGAAAGTTCAAGCAAAAACAGCATGTACCACGTTCATATACAGTTTTACAAAAAATACGATGAGAAAAGCGATATCGTAAGTCAAGAGTGATTCATAAGTAGGGTAGAAATGGGTTAAATAATAATATTTGTGGTTTGAAACATCAACCCGTCTGATATACGTCCTAAGTCAATACGTACGGATGTATACATTACCCAAAGTCAATGACAAACCCCGAAATTATATTCCCCCGGACGTAAATAATAAATATTAGAAAATATTATCTCAAATTAAAATTTTGGTCCGTTACAATACTTTCTAAAGCACAACGAGTTAAATCGAGTGAAACAAAAGTAAATATAAAACTACTTAAATTCATTGTAAGAAAGTAAATCAAATTACTATCCTAGCTGATCTTCCTTGTTTGCGGGTGTCCCGGCCTAGGTCAACTACAGAAAAGTAGGCGTGCGAGTTTCGGAGACTACACATACGCCTTATTTTTAAACGTAATTTTTTTACATAACACGCCGTTTGTGTTCCCCGAACAGCTTCAGGCGTGTTGTACGCATTTCCGGCAACATGAAGCGAAGCACCTGTACTATGCAGCAACTCTCACATGAGATAAAAAAAAAGAACTTTAAAAAATAAATAATAGTAGTGTCTCGAACTTAAGGCCTTGGGGATGGGCGTTCTGTCACAAGGCGTGTTTCCTCTCACTTTCCGTATTTCTGCTTTGTCACCGATGTCGTGCCTGCGTTGGATCCTGGGAACGTTCAGTTTTTCTTGTATTCGTACGTTCTTCTTGCGAGTCACATAACCGATTTGCTTATTATTTGTAAATGGTAAACTTTTATTAGCGAGAATTTTTACTACTTGATTATGCATGAATCAGAAATGCATCTTTGTACAAAGTAATGAAGCATCATATCTAGAATAATACATCGTAAATATAATGACTGTAAAATCTCCGAGATAATTCCATACGTGAAACTACAACAAAAAATTAAACAAAATGTTTGATAGCTTCACATTCCTATACTCTTATTCATTGATTATTATAATCATGTTTATTTCCAAGAATTAATTTACGTGGGTCGGAAATGTTTTGTCTACAATATGTTGTAAATGCAGTTTTCTGACGTTTCACAATCTGTGACTAAAGATACACGAAAAAATAGAACATAAAATGTATATAAGAATGAGGTATTAATAATTTATGTATTTTAATTATTATAAAATGTAAATATCATTTGAAATGTTTTCTGTAAATGCAAATAATAAACACGAAAAAATAGAACATAAAATGTATATAAGAATGAGGTATTAATAATTTATGTATTTTAATTATTATAAAATGTAAATATCATTTGAAATGTTTTCTGTAAATGCAAATAATAAACACGAAAAAATAGAACATAAAATGTATATAAGAATGAGGTATTAATAATTTATGTATTTTAATTATTATAAAATGTAAATATCATTTGAAATGTTTTCTGTAAATGCAAATAATAAACACGAAAAAATAGAACATAAAATGTATATAAGAATGAGGTATTAATAATTTATGTATTTTAATTATTATAAAATGTAAATATCATTTGAAATGTTTTCTGTAAATGCAAATAATAAACACAAGATAAAGTTTTCTGCAAAGCGTTTTTTTCCCTCTGAGACATCAGATGAAGATCATAGCGATATAAAACACTGTGTGTTATGACCAGCCGGATCTTTTGTTTGCGATATCTTCTTATATCCACAAATGCTATATAGCTATGAAGAATCGGTTCGTGGAATTGCAACCCGATTTTTAAAGTCGAGGTTGAAAGAATGAAGCAAACTTTATGTATTCGGGTAGGCCTATACCTTTTTTATTAAATTTCTCATAATTTTAACCAAACTAAAATTTTGAATGAATTTGAAATTAACCGTTCTATCAATGGAATATTTTTGACGTATGACTTGTAAAAAAAGATAACGATTTGATATAATTCCTTTTACTGAAGCAAAGACTTAGTTTATACTGTAATGATCTTAACACAAATAACAAATTACAGTCAGTCATACAAACTAAGAACAAACTTATTTGTTAAACTATAGTCTTACATAAGTTACATGGAGATTTAATGAATGGATGATTTTGCTCGGATTTTCGTTCTTCAACAACTGCACTTCTGCAGCAACTCGTTGGCACGTTCTATTCCGAGCCTCGGAACCTCAGGAAACCCCATTACGAGGACAGGTCATAAGAGGGTGGAGAAAAAGGGGTGGATAAGTCGCGGGGAAGAGGGAGGGACTAAGCCTCCTCGCCTTCGCATCTTACGTCAGCGACGTGCTGCGCAAGTGGAACGAGAAGGCTAGACTTCGATCCCCGACGGAGCGCTGCGATGCACGCGACTGGGTCACGCGACTGCTGGCACACGACTCCACCCTCAACCACCACATAACACGTCGTTTGTGCATTCGCTCCATTTCAACAATTACAATATAGTATACGCAATCATTATTGGGGAAAATGCATTAAATGAATAAACGTACAGACAGCTATAACCACAGTCAGTAAGATGCAAAAAAGCTCAACGAAATTTATTATCTGGACTTATGAAATTTGCGCCATAAATTTTAAGGATCAAACCCTTCATACCACCACCACCCCTGTTAGAGACAAAGCTAGAATGTATATAATATCGAACATTTTTACTTTTTGTTATACAATATACGCCATCTGTACAATATTTTTAAACCGAGTGTTGGTAAAGCTTTGCAATGTGAGAAACAAGATTCATGTCTATGGCGCAATAACATTACTCCTTGGGACAGTTTTGAGTATTTTGTTATGTTTATTATCTATGAGAGGGGAAAAACATCTGTGTTTCATGGCACAAGACTACAGGAGAATTAACGGAATATTTTCCTTGTCGAAATATAGCAAAATAGTACCTAAGCTAATGGATGGACAACGTACATGCGTTTATATAGATTATATAGATAGAGATTACGTTTTGAACTACGAAATTTGATTGTTAACTCCAAATACAAATAATAAATCTTTAATGAGAAAAAGTTAAGGCTTGATAAATTAAATTTTAAACTGGTATTAGTACTATTCTTTCACTTTCAATTTTAGAAGAGTTGCAAAAGGGACGTCTGCTTAGATTAAAGCCACCTCTCCAACCTTCAAACTTATTTTAAAGATTCACGTGCCGTCCTCGAGAATACACCACTGGTTATTTATACATCAACTTGGCGATATAATATTTGTATGTATGTATGTATGTATATCGTTCCGGCCAGCTAAGAACCACGAATGACGAGTACCAGTTAAGACTCAGTTTTTATGTGAGTTTACTCACTAGACCCATCGTAATTTTTACCGAGATCGGAGGAACAGCGTCTAGATAGGATCCGGACTGCTGTATCCGAGAATTACTCCGGTTGTTAGTCGCAGAGGGCGGACTTTTCATACATCCCAACCCTTTAAATTGAGACATGGAAATGAAAAGCTACAAATTTTATCTTACCCCGCCCGGGGATCGAACGATGACTTGGCGACAAGCAATCACGCTGACACCGTAACCACGACGGGGACATAATATTTGTATATTAATTTTCTATCTGAAGACATTTCTTCTCCGAAAACTTAATTATCACTATTGCGTTATTTTGGTTTTAGGATTATTCTTCTTACTCTAGTATTTATGTCGGGACAGTCACTTCCACAACGAAGGAAGGTGGTTGAAATATAACCAAATGACATATAAAACATTGATTGTAACATCGGGCAGATAATTGTGACGAACACAATCTTTTTCTGAGACCATGAGGGAAAAATAAAAAAACAAGGAATCCATTGAAATAGTGAACAAACTCCATAGAAACATGGGCATAATACGAGACAGAAAGAAGTAGTAAGATTCAACTCATTTAAGACCTCAGTTGGAGGGTAGGGGATGGAAGAGGGGAAATAGTAATTCAATTGCATGGTCGTTTTGAGTCTAGTTGATAAGACAGATCATGATTCTGCAGAAAAGTCGAAAGGTGACATCAACTGAGAGAAACCCTTTTAAACACTTTTATTGAATGACTGGTCAAACAGGAAAGTAACCTCAAAGTAGAGAGCACAAAACTTCGTTGTGTCGATGAGAACGAAAAAACATGAATGAAAAAAGATGGAAGCGGAAGAGCAAGGTAACACATCCTCTTCCGTCGAAGTCCCTTTCGCTCAGCGTTTAACGGAGGGGTGTGAAACGGGGGATGGGGTGGGGGAAGTGAAGGGGGGGAGGCATAGAGCGTACGGCACACGCTCTCTTGCCTTTCTTCTCTCAAGAGACATCGCTTCATCAGAACTTCCGCCTCGGTGGTCCTCCCGGAAGAACAAGTGCAAACATCACTTACCGTTTTATATCAAGTGCTGTACAAGATTGGCTCTATGAGGAAGGAAATTAATCGTGACGGAGATTTCGGAAAGAAAACGTCGCTTCGAAAGTGAAATTGGGACTTGGAAATATCATTTAATTGGTCAATTTTAGGGAGATCTGGAGTTATGGGGAATTTTGTGCGTTGTGACCCATTATACCATTTTGTGGGGGCTTGAGTCCGGACCCCCCCCCCTCTTTAATCTGCAAATTTCATGCAGAATACGATCCTACTTCGTGCATTATCTTCCACTTGCGACAAGACGTACGTTATTCAAATTGCACCTCGAAACTGACCATGAAAAATATATCTTATACTTCAGAAAAAAAATCGTTTTAACATCTTTAATTTCACTTGATTTTTTTCTGGTACAAATCTTATGAAGCAATTTGGAACATATTCCCGTTTTCGGAATATACATCTTTGCATGCACATGCTGTTCTAATGAAAAATCAAAAAATGAAATATTAAAGGTGAGAAACATTTTATCGAAGAAGGTTTTATTTAAAATGCACCCAGAATGGAAACATTTTTAGTCAAAGAATTTATTTCGATATAAACATTATTATTTGTCGTAGAATCAACTAAAATTTTGCATCACAATTTTTTTAAAGTATGTTAAGTAAAATATTAAAGCTCTGGGAGCGTTTAATGGACAAAATAAGTATTGCCTGCAACCCTTGGCAGACACAAGGAACCAATATTGAGTTGGCCACTCCCAAACCTTGCACAAATTTGAAATTTTGAAAGATGTATAATGAGAAAATGTTTCTTTGAGGTATTTACTTCATATCTACACAATTTTTTTTCACATTTTAAGTAAAACTTTTCAAAAAATATAGTTTTTCTTATACAGTATTTGTAATATGTTAGGCTTGTGACAAAGACATTACAAGAACCCTTGACCCTACCACAGAACCGTGTATTCATCTCGTTATTTCCCAAAATAGTTTTGCAAATTTGTGTCACCAACTGACCGTTAGTATCTGACAATGAGAAAGCACAAACAGAAGAAAAATAAACTTCTTTCACCCGGCACAGAGTAAAGGATCGGTTACTTCAATAAATATTGAGAGAAATGTTTGAAAGACTTTAAGAAAACTCCTCCGTATGCTGATTGTTTACATGTTCTACACACTCATGTTTCACTTATTGCTATAGTGTATTGTGTCTTCTATAATTCCGTATTACCAATGAAACGTTTTGTAAGTGAAATTGAATCCAAAATTTTCACGATTTCAAGTTCATAAATCATTTAAGAATTTGTTCATAATCCGGATTTTAAATTTATATTTTAATAACATATTTATGTTGTTTCTGCGTTATTGAAATGACATTCAGGTCACTAACCCTAATCTATCCAATTTGACCCCATATTTTAAATGTATGATATTTGGAGTGTTTGTTGTTGCTTTTCCTAGGATTTTTTACATTTGTTTGTTTCCTGTCGTGTTCCCATCTCTTGTCATTACACGACAACTTTAATTTATTTTCTCTTTGTATGTTTTGATCTCTCTTTTTCTTATCTTCTATGACACCTTCTGATTATCTCTGTTCTTTCCTTGTTCTGTCCTTTTACTATGGACACACGTCTCTGCCACCCTTAGGTGCCATTTCCCTAACCACGAGGGACTGGGCATTGCATTTACTGTCTAGTTTTCATTTGAGATTATGTTTTCCTTTTGAGGAGGTGGGCGTTACTTTTACTATATACTGCCTCGTATGGCTGTCAATGCAACAATGAATATTATTATCTATAAAAGAGCCTCTTAGCCGAACATGTATTTTTCTTTTTCGCCAATTCACCACTTTCGCCATTTTAGTTCCCTTCGCAAACCGCGCAAATGAAGTACACCTGAGTCTGCGCAGTCGATTAGAAATCTGGCCGCAGGGGCGCAGCAGCAGAAACTCGCGTCGTGACGAGGCTCGCCCGAGTGAAATCGGGCAAATGATGGCCATGAAGACGAAGCACCAAGGGCGGAAGAGGAGCTCAACAAGGGCGATGAGAGAAAGCGAGGGAGGGGATCGAACCCGGGGTCCTGAGCTCGGTGCACGAAGACCTCTAAAAATATGTGGTTAAACTTTCTCACGAAATTACTCTATAGCATCATTGCTTCTATAACTGCACAAAACATAGGCGGAATTATTCAGAAATATTTTGCAATATTCGAAGTGAATTATCTCATTGAAATATAAAATTTAACAGTTACAGGGAACGTGACTTAACTGGGACATCACGGAGCATATTTTAAGCTGTAAACTAGGTGGCACTACTTTCACCTAGTGAGAGCGAAATGATACCTACTAACATCTTCTTGGGTCGGGATCAAAAATGAAAAAAAAAAAAAATTGGGAAATTAGAAAACTATACTTTATCACAGCCCCACTGGAGCCTCAATTATTACGTGGAAATAAATTAAGACTATTGCTAGGTCTCTCCCTCCATGTAACCCCCGTGTTACCCAGTGACGATTCCTAAAAATACTAAACTGTGAGAATGATCCAAAATATTGGCTCCAGGGCATTAATAAATCTAACATGAATGATAGCGAGAAATCTTGAGTTTAAAATGAGTAAAAGTCAGAATGAAAGCTTTGGAGAGAAAAAATTACGAGGTATTCCCTGAGCCTTGTTAGCAGGAGTTAACCAGGCCGTCCTGTACTAGGTGACTTTTTCGGATGGATTTTCTCTCATTAACTCCAGGTTAATGTCCAACAGCTTTGCCACCAATGAAATAAACTCTCCTTTCTCTATTGTTCAAACATGTTTGCTATTAAACATGTATAACGGTCTGAATCTGGACCATTCAATAATTCAATTGTATTCTGCGGCAAATCAGGTGTTTCATCCTTTATTCTTCGTTGTAATGCAAAGGTACGATGTAATAAGAACTCCATTTGATAATGCTATACAGGTCTCCACAGCTTCTTTATTTTCTCGTACACGACCATCATTGATGAACACAATGAAAGCTGTCATAGTCACATACTGGCATGGCAAAAAATGGTAAAATTCGTTTTTAAAGTACTTTAATATAAGATGGTTCAGATGGTTTTAACCACGGTACATTATGATCTATTTATGATTGAAAAAATTAGAGAATGATCCTGTAACTTCTTTCCGTTTTGAAACCGAAAAATTCAAAGTTAGAAGTACTTATTATCAAATGCTCATAATTATCTTTTTACGAGTGATATATAAAAGTTTCCTCGTTTGGTTTTCTATTCATATCATCAAAGCTATGGAGTATAACGAAAAAAAGGTAGAAATAAATTATAGTGTTAATACATTAATTTCAAGTTCATTTTCGACAAAATGCAATTTTTGGACCGGAAGTAAAAAATACAAGAAGTAAACTATAAGGTCGTGAAACGTCTAGTAGTGGAGTTACATCCCAAATCAAAAAAATTATTGACACTAAACTTGATATACGAAACATACTTGATCGAGGGGACAAATTACTTTTGTAACTTACATGTACGCACTGCCATGCAACTTCAGAAAAATGCGAGAACCCATCATCACATTCATCGACACACCTTGAAACGTCATTTAAAAAAGAAATCGCAACGGTAACGTAATCGGGAAATCGTGTACCGAGAGAGAGAATCAACATGTGGAAACAAAAGTTTGTTTACAAACACTCATAAAATGTCTGGCAAGCGACACATTTTCGGGTGCAACGGTCAAGGAGCGCACACAGAATCCCAGCGATCCCTAACGCGACTCCGGAATTCGCGAGGAGCTCACGGCGTTCAGCAGCGGTCACAGTGAACGCACGGGGTCCCGTTATGAGGAAGGCGGCGACGAGCGAACCAACCATATGTGTGGTCATTGAGGAGATCATTTGCTTTCCATGTGAATTATTATTATTTCCTCTCCAGAGCATTAAGTGATTTTGCGATCCCATCACATTGGGAAAATTACGAATGGAAAGCGCGCTAACAACAGAGAGGTGTCTTTCCTCAAGGGTACGTTTTAGGATCGCGACAACCACGGTTTAAAAGTTTCACCGTAATGTACAGCGTTAAATCAATTGGCGAGTAATAAATCATGTTCTTCAATTTTCTTTTCATTTTAACGAGGTACTAAATTACTCCGCCATTCTGTTGCGAGTTTAAGAGATCTTTCGTCAATTGATTATTCTAAATAATATTTCATATTTCATCCCTTGCGTTTTTAAGTGCTATCGTACATTTTTAATGGCTTTCCTTCGTATTAAAGTGATCAAAACTGATTGTCGTAAATTGGGGATGCTTTGATTTTGTATTTTTGAAAAAACTATTGAAATTCAGAAATTTTGTTTATTTATGAAAAATTTTATATATAAAAGCACCTTCATAAAACTGTACTTTAATGTACATCGCCTGAGGTCATGGGTATTCCAGACCGAACCAAATACGAGACCCTGGCTCCGGTTTTTGAAGCCCCGTGAATGACGGCAGCTACGTCGGTGGCAGCGGTGCGGGGATACACGTCCCCCGTCATGAGCCGCCCCTCCCCCTTCTTCACAACACTTGTGTGGTCGCGGCGGTCGGCGAACCGCAGACCCACCACGGACTGACCACCGCCGCCGCCTGTAAGAGCCGCAATCACCTGAGCGCCCATCAACTCGGACGAACTGCGACCTTCTCGTTGACACACTCCCATACTACACATCGACTGATAAAATAAGTCTTTCAACTGAAAGTCTAAACAAGTTTTTGATTAAAAACTATCTTTTGGAAGTACCATAATACATATCTATGGTTTCTGATATATAAAGCAATTTATTTTTGTTTATTATTTATTTAATGGTGAAGTTCAGGACATGAGATCTACGCTTCCATTTAACAGACACTTGGAATTGAGACGGTAATGTTGAGTTGCCATCAAGCTTATGGTTCCGAACCGACATTTGTCTGGAGCAGTTGAGGTAAACCCCAGCAGAATACCTCCTCTCGTTCACAGGAGCAGGGATTGAACCCGCGGTCTATCCACAGCGATGTAGTGGGAGCGATAACGGTACCTCTACATCACCAATGTCTACTTTTTTGAAAAATTAAAAAAATATATATATTTTGAGAATACAACTACGTTTCTGTCATGGAAAACAAATAATTGTTTCCAAATCTCCAAGGAAATTCACGAAGAATACAGGACTTTATTTGGGTCATAAAAGTGTGACAATGTGTTGTCTAACATTTGCATGTAGTAATTGACATTTGATTTCCCCTTTAACTAAGTTCATCTTACGTTCGTCATTCTCCACTACAAGGAATGTCTCCTTCTCTTCTTCCTCCAGTGACCCACTTTCTCGTTTCCTGAACAGCGCATTTCTCATTCAAAGCATCCCTATTCTTCTCTGTACCTTTCACAACGCAGGAGATTGCCTGGTCTCCTTTGCTCCTTTTCTTTACACTGCTGTGCCCTCACGACCGCGTTCAGCGTGCGTACCATGACTCACAGCGGACGATCATCTGCTCATAAGTGGATTTATTTGCCTTGTGGGCACAGTTGTATCAAATTTTCTCTTAGTCGTCTTTGAAGAACATTTCAATGCTATACGCATTGGATTTTTTAGAATAATTGAATAGAGTAGCCTCCCCCAAATACTAGATAATAGTACTTCCCCAAAATTTAAAGGTATGAATATTTTGAGGAGCGATCTTCGCAATGGTGCTCCAACTTTACTGTATCATATATTGTATTACCATGATGAAAAATCTATAATCTCATATCACATTTTTTAATAATTTTATTTGATTATTTATCGCGAACCTTACAAGGTGGCTCCATCAGTCCTGCTCCATCATTTTCTCCTTTTTAGGAGGAAGTAATTTGAATAAGGGAATATATAGTGGATTGGCAAAAAATTGACTCATCGAGACACTTGACAAGAGTACGCGAGGTATACTCCAATTGAAAACATAGAGATCAGGTCCAACTAGACTGTGCGACTACTCTATCGCAGTCAGAAATGAATCTTTCGAATTATTTTCATATCTTCCGCAGAGAATACAAACTTCGGAAAATGCCAGATTCTCGTCATGAAGTGTTTGGGTGTAATATATCCGCCCTGTATTGGAGTCTCTTCTGTAAAGTTCAGTTCTCATAGAATTATCAAATGATTAATTATATTTTATTATTTCCGGATCATGCAGGACACTTTTCGCCATTAAGTTTGTATGCAGTTCAAACAAATTTTTTGTGTTAAATTATTTATCTTCCGAAAGTAATGAAAACTCCATCCTCGCATTTCGAAGTATGATGCCGATCGATATACTCCCAATGTTGGCTGTTGGTGTAATTAAAACATTCGTTAGCATGAAGATGGTTGTACGATGGAAACGGAGCCGTGAGTTTTGGTTCCGCCGGAAGAAGACGTAGAGGAAGCTGCATCTTGCGAACAGAGTGCGCCCAACGCTTCCTGTGTGCGCACAGCGGTGCGTTGAGCACGGCAAAGTTCATCGACATCTGCCTTCTACTGCTCCCCTACACCGTACAGTGGTTCAAAAGAATTATTTTCCACGGGAAAATTCTATTTTGAAATAACGGACACAAAAGTATTATGAAATCTACTCGTTCACACTTCACATTTGACTCTTATAATTATTCACGAGTTTTATTTTCAGGAAATTATACATATTTCCTGAAAAACACTCACAGCTAATATATAAAAACTACATTTATTCTGTTATGAGTGCGGCTAAAATTCGTGATATGATTCAAAATTTAAATATTTTCCTACATTATTTCTTCTGAGCAAAACATAACGAGTTAACAAAAATTTTCCTTGATATTGTTCCCGCAAGTAAGATAACTTTATCAAATAAAATTTAGGCAACTTTTATTTATTTCTGAAAAAAAAACTATCTTCACCTGTACAATTAAGCGTTAACGAATTTTTTTCGTACTTGCTAACAGCAATTGTTTTCGAAACGGTTAAGGAATTAAAATTGAACAACAATTTCAAATATTGAAAGATGTTTTATTCAAAATATTTAAATGTGAAATTCATGTTGTTCATATTCGAGAGTTGTAGGATCTGACCACAGGTATGGCCTCGTCGTTCAACTGTGCACCTCGCCGAACCGCTCCTTGCAGAAACCTCTAGAAGGTCAATGTTACGTAACTCCAGGTGTATGTGTGCGGGATGCACATCCGAATCACGATTGTTTTCAGAAGTGAAACAAATTATATGGAAACTAGAGCTAAGAATATGATATTTTCTCGACCATATGAGAGGAGCACAGTTCAAAAGACGAAATATACACAACACTTTCTTTAAGTTTCTTTTACTTTTTTTATTAACAGTGTTTTATAGTCAGGAGTATCATTTAAAATAAGCTTAAATCCTTGGCACCCTTATTAATCAAAAGTAACAAGTGGGTTGCAGGGATTTTAAAAATTTAACACGTATATTGCTAGAGCTATATATGTAATTGTAAAGCTAAAATATATTCGTCCTAAATTTCAATACACAGTTTAATTGAATAACTTACGGTGTTCGTTAGGTCTGTCGAGCTCTCGAAATGAAAATCAATAACTCACCTGCAACAAAGAAAAAAAATTAAATCATATGTATCTATTTATGTATATCTATTTTAATAGATACGTCTTCTAAGATAGGAGGTCTAGAGATGCTGCCGAAAGGCACTGAGTCGAGAGGCAAATATTAAGATAACGAGAAACCTTTCGATTACAACGTTGGAGGCAAGGTGGCTGAGGGTAAATGGCCAAAGAAAATAAAAATTTTAAAAAAATTAAAAGATACATATAAAAACATTGGATATCCTAAGACGCGAATATTCAAGTGTACGAATTTATCAGACAAACATTTATTCCCATTAAATGAGCACATAAGAGTACAAGGGCATCAAGTAATGTCATTCAACATCCACACATAAACTTTTAATGATTTATATGAAAAATAAAAAATGAATATTAGCATTACCGATTTACTTCGATTGTTAGATAAAGTGACTCAGCATTACCATTTTGTTTACAATTTCGTGAACTCTCCTCATGAAACAACTAAAAAATATCATTTTCAGGCAGTTTCAGGCTTCAGTCCTTCGTACTGATCTCTCTTATAACAATTGGTCAACAATTCAAATGGGAACAGTTACCGTATACGTTGTTTCTTTTTTTAATATTTTTCGAATAAATGAACCAAGTAACGATCCAAGCAGTTGTAGCTTTGTTTTATCTCTTACTGTAAAAAGTTTCTAATTTTCGTTCTGTTGCACCCCTGAAGCTTATGACAAACGCAACCAACACAATCCGCAAGACTTCGAAATGTACGATGACATTATATACGGATGCCATACTCTCTACATGATACTTGTTTTTCACTGTAAACATATTTGCAAGAGAAAAATCACTTAATAGTATTAGTATAAAGAAAAGTGTAATTCTGGACTTAATCGAGTTAAGGTAGCTTCCGCAGGAAACATATGCTTGAGTATCTCATCCGCTCGCATGCTTTGTCAAGACAAGCCCTGATGGTCATGTGGTTATGTGGAATGAAACCTACAATCTTCCATCTGGTCACGCTACTCTTTGTATATTTTGTAATTATTGTTCGCTCAATCTGAATAACACCAAGATTTGTGCTCAAAAACATCAGAACATGCCACGCAACGCCCTCCTATTCTTACGCTGATGAAGGGGTTTCAAATTATATTCATTTTCCTGAAGTCAAATTCTTTTCTTTAAAATTTTACGTGAAACTATCCACGAACTGAATAACAGTTTGTTCATAGAAACATAGTTACAAGATTATCATTGCATAATTCATTTGTGGAATTTGTTGTACTTTAATAAATATTTCGAACATTTTCTTAAATGTGGAGAAAGTTTGTAAATACTAGCAAGAAAAAGCATGGAGTCGAAGGCAGAATACCTGTCAGTAAAAAAACTTATTTCGCGGTTACAATGATTTTCATTACTATCCAAAACACCAAACTAATGGTATATTATACTTTCGATAAGTCAATCACACGAGTGGGTCTTACGAAATTGAAAACACATTTTCGGTTATTGAAATACATGGGATTTTTGGGAAAACATATGTTTATATCGTATAAAGTTATCAGAATGGAAGAGCACCAGATAAATTGGACACATGTTTTAGAGAACCCAAAATAATAAACACCAAGACTAAAAAGTAATTTTTTAAGAAAAATAATTCGAAATGTTTACTCTTAAATATAAAACGAGTGAACAATTTGGTAATAAAACTCCCAATCAAAACTATGTAACAGGAAAAGTTAGTGGAGTATACAGCAATTTTTCTTATTAAAAAAATGAAAGCTTCCTAATTAGTATAACACCGGACCAAGGAGTAAACAACTTGCGCCGTTTAATTACGAAACTCCAATTATTCACAGTTTTCATCAGTCACGCGAACAAAATTATCTCTGCGTGATTGTTCTAATGCATTCCACGTTTTCTTTTAAAATAAAAATTCGATCTTTAAAGCAAAACACCGGATAAACGAAAGTGCATGGAAAGATAATTGTACGGCAACAATCAGTCCAATGTAAAGCCTTAGCACTTCAGTGCATAAACTAATTGACATACGTATATTAGGACGTGATTCTCTTTATTGTCAGTTCCCACAGATCGATCAGTTGAGTGTTATCTCCTTAAAAAAGAAGAAAAAAATATAAGACCGATGTAGAAATACTTGCGATACTTCACCATTCACTCTGTAATTGAAACAAGATTTGCTAGGTGAAAATATTAGTATGAGACACATTGTTTTCGTATCTTAATAGGACACATTTTTTGAGAATATTATAATTTTACGATCTGATGTCTCAAAATGAACAAGAGATATTTTATGAAACGACTAATTTTAAAATAATTATACAGATCAGCAGAGCAAAATAAAACGATCAGAATCAGAACAGCTAAACAACAGTCGTCAGGCTCAACGTTTTCCCGTCAGTCATTACCACAACAACTTTACACGGTGGTAAAATTGCTTTTTTCGCTCGAAAAGTTTTTCTCGCAATTACTAGAAAATTACAAATGACATCTCTTTTGTTGCAGTGAGAATAACGATTCATACTGTCTAGGATTGTTTCTAGCATTTATGATTTCTTCTCTGTTCGCTAACAATGGAGAAAGGTGAAATGCTCCGGGGCATACAGCAAACGAAGCGGAGAAGAAAAATGAGAATTATAGCAACGAGTCTCTGGGAGATTCTGAGCATCAGTTTCTTATACCAAAACGACGAGTTAGATAACTCCATTAAGTTAATAAAATTTTCTTTAGAAATTAAGACACCTCAAAATACTATAAATATAGACCTAGTGCTACAAGGAACAGCTTCTTTATTGAAACCCCACTATATGAAGATCAGACGCTCTGAGACGCTTTTTTGTTTTTAAAATACGTCTTGATTAGAACTAATTTACTTCTAGGAAGATCTAATTATTTCATAAATTTAGCATAATCGAACCCAACAAGAGAAATAATTACTAAAAGAGTGGAAATGATTTGCAGTTATTGAATCTGCAACCAGTAATCAATGTTATTATTCGTATAACTAATTATTTGAGATCCACCTTATTATATTTTTTATTCTCTTTTGGAATTGAAAGAAAGGGTCATTCAGTATCTTAATATTTCCCTAACCCATAATAGTGAGCATGTAAAATGAAAAAGTCACCAAATGATACAACAATATAAATCTGAGAGGATACTTATCTGTTCATTAATAACTCAAGAACTGCTAAAGTCAGTGACTTTTTTAGCGACGCGAGTGAAGTTTCAGATACTCAGCTAGAAATAAATTACTCGTTGGTTCAATAATTTGAAGAACAAAGTATTCTTTCTTAAAAAATATTTTAAATGTTTTAATGAAGTAAGAATATTACATTACATATTTGTTTTATTATTTATGTCATTATTAATTAATTTTATTTAAATTTAAATGATTTAATTTCACTTATAAATACAGTGGTCGAATTGTCCTCAGAGCTACACTTCAGGAATTTACATCCCATTATTTATTCCTTGGCAAAAGAGACACGAAAAAGAGAAATGTAGAAAGTAGTTTAGGACTTTGACAGGAAACAATTTCTTAACAATATGAATGTTTTAATCAATGTCTTTTTAAAATATTCAATAGGGACAAATTACTTTAAAGAAGGAAAAACTTGAGTACGTTTCAGGAGATACAAGTATTTTGAAGAAATGGCTGAGACTAAGAAATGCGAATAGAATATGCTGAACAGATTTTAACATTCAATTTCATAGCATTATTGAAAAGTTAGGGAAAATTTCACCTCCTCAATCAGTGATAGAATAGATGTAGGACACGTTTTATAACATTCCTCAGTTAATGATTATCACGAATAAATTAACCCAATGTGAAATCAATATGTAATAAAATTAATGTAGTAAATATTACAAAAAATTTCATGGATTAAAATACTTACTACAGTGCAATAAACAAAAAATGAATAAAATGCACAGTTGTTTGTTCTCATTCATTTCGCTATTAAAGTCTCGATGACAACAAATATGAAAAGAAATTAAACCAGATGGGAAATATAGGTGCAATCTACAAGTATAAGGAACTTTATAATTTGCCAAAATAATGTTTTATGACTGAACTAATTCATCAACGTGATAAGTGTTTTTCAAGATATAAACAGTTTGTTCAGAAAATTCATTTAGACGAATTTTCTGATGTGATCTCATTCGAGGCCATTACCACGGAAACTAATTACCGATTTCCAAATATAGAAAGTCCGAAGCTAAGCTTGATTACATTCGTGGGTCCGCACAGCGCGGAACTACTACTTGATGCGAGCATTGCAATGCCGCAATCTGCTCTCCTCCCCCTATCACCGGCAACTCGTAAACGAGTGGAAGGTATTTTCATCCTCCAGAAGGTGGAATGAAAGTCATGTGGTCATCACAATACGACAACAAGAAAATTAACCAGGAAAGTATAGATAAACCAATTAATTTACTACGTGTGACAAAAGTACAAAAACAGTATTGTTTATACAGTATTGTTTGAATCCGCCTCTGCCTTAGGGCCTTTGATCGGAATTGATGGGATGGTCCCTTGCTTGCTTCCGGAGAGTAAATTAGTTTATTGACCTCCGCGTGGTCATACGCAGTTTGTACTGTTTTTTTGACAATAAATTTATTATTATTATTATAGTATTGTTTATAGAACTAAAACATTATTGTTCGCATAAATGAGAGTTCAAAATTTATTTTCTAATTTGTATGTTTGTAATCAATAATGCATGTTTTTGAAAATGTTTGCTACCAGGTATCATACGGATACAATATGATCTTAGCAAAATAACATCGTTAACTTAGTTTTACTCTATAAAGGTGTCTATAATCGAGAAAATGAGGGATAGATATGTACCGTCTTCTATTAGTGAAGCAACGAAGCAGTTACAGAGGTCAAATAAATGTGTGGGATGAATCGTCTACGGTCAGGTGAAACTTTTGACGGACCGGAATTCGAACCTGGGATTCGTTCTTTGGCCGCAGATGTACTGGCACTGCAATGAGTGGCCACTGTGCAGTGGCAGCATACCTGAGGTCAAAGCGAGAGGCCCCGGGTTCGAATCCTGGTCTGTTACTATTTTACCTGACCCTAGACACTACAAACTTCCCTCCCCGAGTAGGTACTCGAAATTGTGAGTTCAAGATGTATAGAATAATCCTTTCTTTTTAAGACTGAAGACGTTCAATTCCAATACGTAGTCAAACGTCGTCTAGGCTGTTGTTTCGAGAGTTAATTAATGCGACGAAATATAAGTATAAATATATTGGTGATATCAGTAAAATTATTTTCATTTGAATAAAATAAAGTCATTGAGTTAATTGTTTTGTAATTAAACTTCGGACAAAACCTCATCATTCATAAATGTATACACTTGGGTATTGGTTGTGACATGAGATTAAATGGAACAATTTTCTAAAATATACCTTCAAGTGAAGGCAATGAATATAGTAATTTCAGTCAATTGAAAAGAACAATGCGACATATTTGGAAGCCATAATATCTGGTTCTGATCGCAGCAGCACCACAAGTTTCGCCTTCATATTTCGCGAGGGGTTCGATGAACGGGAAAACAACATCATTGCATGAAAGAAAGGTGAAAGACTTTAAGAGAAGAGAGAAAACATAAAAAAATCTCCTTGTGACTACGTGGCAAACAAGGTATTCCCAACAATTTTTCGCAAGAACATTTCTGGAAAGAAAAGAAAAGAAAAAGATTAATAATACTTCATATCCCAATTCAAATGGTCGACAAATATTTGGTTTGGTATCGGAAAACCGATTACGTGAAATCATGAAATGGAGTCAATACAAGACTAGTCTCTACGGAAAATAGGAAAACTGAAATGCTTGTTCCTTTTTGCGTGTGGAGTGATCGGCCAAGGTGATCTGTGACATGGAATGGCCTCAAGTGTTTTCTTCTGATTGTGAATTTGAATTGGCGGTTCCTTAACCGCAAATGCGATCAATTTTACTGCCCTTGATTTTCTCTTACCAAGGGTTTCTTTTTTTACTAGAGATACTCGCTAGTTCAATAATGAAATACTTTTTCTTTTCATCGTTTTTCTACATAAAATATTATAGAAATTATTTTCCGCACACATTAAAACGTTGCATCATTTATTATTCACAACGAGTAATATATCCTCCGCGTGGTCATACGCAGTTTGTACTGCCTTTTTGACATTAAATTTATTATTATCAATAAAAGTTTCTCAAGTTATATTCGAAATATTATTTCGCGAATAAAGAAGAAATAATTTTACATTAATTACCATCATTTTAGTTTAGCATCAACAACTTGAAGTTAAATTTGTCTCTACGAGTAGATTGGCACAAGTGTTTCTGGAAAGAATATTTGATTTGATTTAATTAGTATTGAAAAGTCCAAATTAATATTGATTTTCACATAAAAGTATCCGTTAAGGTATGGATTATTTCTTCTAAAATAAGAACTTTTTATATTACCGTAAGTAATATGTCTAACAACTTGTATGGAACTGAGTAGCCAATAACAGGGTTAGGTTGGGCAGAAAGGCTATTTTGGATTCCCAGGATATCTCAATTCATTCCATTGGGATTACTAACATTTTTTTCGAATAAAACATTAGAAGTAGTTTGTTACCATTGGTGGAAGAGCGGATAAATTGAAGGACGAATCATACGTTTTCCTTTCCCGCGCATTCCTCTTCTCAGTGCAGTGCTTCTGACATTCAGAATGTCCAGACAAAGGTAAAAGTGAAATTGTACATCCGTCAGTGGGAATGTAAGCAATGCAAAGGCAGATGAAGGGGGTGGGGGGTGGGATGAAGTGTAAGACTTCAAGTCAGTTCCTTAGATTGTTTCACATGTGATGTAAGTAATCTGGGGAAACAAAGGGACGGTCTACCTCCGAGGATCACACGAAAGGATTCTCGAATTATTCTTTAGTAAAAGGAAAAATGTTACTATAGTAAAAGTAAACTTTGAAGTAATGTAAACTTCACACGCAAACTTGAAAGAAAACTGCGATGTAAGTAACACAGTAATGCCACAAGGATTATAAAGTGGTAAAAAAATGGTTTTTCTCTCAATGATTTGAAGCCTACTTAATTTTTTTATTCAATTTAAATAATAGGTTTCAAATTGTTCCGAAAAAACAATGCATACAAAAAAATTTCTGAGGACACGAATAACAAAAGAAGTACTGCACTTGTGAGGTTGTTCAAGTTGAGATGGATCGTCAATTTGTTTTTCTGACGGGATCTCGATTCTTTTCCGACAATAAATCGATGAAAACTTTCACTTTCCAAAGAACTGGTATTCTTAATTTCGACTCCACCCTTCGTATAAAAGGTGAATGGATCCATATACCGAATCCCATTCCATCGGAATGCTCTCCATCACTTTCTACGGAATCGTGAGTGCGAGTAGATCTCTTCGCTCCGAGGAGCAGTAAGCGTAACGAGAGCGAGGCGAAACGCCGTCCGCGCATGGATATCGATTTCTGGCCACGAAAGCGACACCTCACTCGCCATGGGCAGTCTTACACTTGACGGCAGTAACCGTGGGAAATCACCAGCGCATGGATCTGCAGGGGTGGATGAGAGGAGACGTAGCACGTGCAGTCGGAGAATGGACCTCGAAGAAGAACTTGTAAATAGATAAACAAATGTTCAAATAGTGATCGAGAATGCGAAGTGACAAAAGTCCGGTTGTACCCCAGTGTCGCTACTGGACAAATAAGAGTATCGAAAAAGGATATGAAGCAAACTGACAAAGTTCGAGTAAATAAAATAATAATTATTTATTATAATTATAAAATAATAACTATTATAATTTTTATAAAAATATTAATCAAATTCAAACTGTCCCACAACGGGTCCTAAGGTGTTCCCATTCTCGGGGGTACAGCTCCGCAACTATTAGGTCTCGGTGCAATGAGGACGATATGAGGTCAGTCTCTCGCTCCGGCCTGATATACTCGGTACTCATGTTACATCAGGCTGAGGAAACCTAGGAGTCGGTTTGGACGTTGAGATTGATGAAAAATCCCACACCCCACAGGGCTCGAACCCCGGCCGATCGGCCAGCATTTCAACGCTCTACCCACTGAGTCACTCTAACTTGCAATAATAATGTGAACAAAGGCAGAAAAAATACTCAACTACAAAAACTTGGCTACCGTATGGCAAAGAGTGTTGGAAATGATTACAAAAGTTTATCCAATTATCATCGGAGTCACAGAAACAGTGAGCAAATATGGAGAAGACAACTTACAGAAAATTCCTGGAAAGACCTACCTATCTGAAGTCCAAAGAATAGATATCGTTTTGTAATTCGATAAGTAAACCTGTACACTTCTTAAGTAGACGCAACCTGAAGGAAGTGGAACCTTTTTAGACGTCTACGAAAATACCAACCAGTTACCCTGAGAAGTTTTTAAATAAATTTAAAAAATCAATTCACACCTTAAAAATTTACTTGTTTTAATATATTATACTAGCTGAGAACTCACGACTTGAATAACGAGAAGTTGTGAATTTTTTGTAAATAATCTTTCTTGAATCCCATGGTATTCTTTGGAAATGTTTATCTGGTAAACCCAAGGGTCATTGTATCCTAGATACCAGTGCTAATCTTTTTTGTCGCTAAAAGAGTACAAATGGCTATACAGTAATCTGAATGGTAAAGACTATATAATAGCGACTGAAATTTTGATATTCAACAAAAGAAAAAGATCAAGAAATAATATGCATTGAAACATCAATGTCATGAGAAAATAAAGAAGTAAGTTGCCATTTAGTTTTCTGTTTTCTTTTTCAGCAATATAAAGTATTCGTGAAATATTTAATGTTTGTGAATAAATCGTTTTGTGTTCTTACCCATCGGAATATTCTTGTAAATATTAGATATTAGTATTTCCTATCTTGGTCGCTTCACGATCATTCTCAATATTACTTTTGTAGTTTGAATTTCAATAAAATCTTGGAACCGGGCGAGCAAGCAGGAAGAAGTCAGATTCTTATCTTAGGTAGTACGATAATATTCAAAGTCACAACAAGTCGGATTTTTGCCTTAGTACGAAAGTAGCCTTCGCTAGGACGAAAGAAGTCACAAAACCAAGACACCAAGGATCGGTAAGCACAAAATTGTCAATTCAACGTGTGGCATCTAACAATCCCTCATCTAACAGTCTTATTTGGGTTATATAATGATGGGTCATTAGTAAAACATTCTTTTAGACAATAATCAATTTAGTTAGGATCGCAGTTGTGGAAATATGTGTATCATTTCGTCAATAAATAATTCGTATCACGTTACACAAAACATTCCGTATATCCTGGCAAATGTAGGCAACTAAATTCTGTGCATTCTCACAAAATTATCCTGCACCGTGTTTTTCTCCAATTTTTTCTTCGGACAGAGGCGCAGTCTATTGAAATAAGAAACCTCAAATTAGGAGTTATTTTAGATTTATAAACAATATTTTCCAAAAAAATCCATAGTTTATGATATTACGTCCTTTTTATGTTTTATCTAATGGAAATTTGTTAGTATTCTGTTAAAATTATAACATGTACCGACCTACTTTTATTCTTATCTTAGTAGTGTGCTGAAATATTAAATCCGCCTCTGCTTCAGGGCCCTTGATCGGAATTGATGGGATGGTCCCTTGCTTGCTTCCGGAGAGTATATTAGTGTATTGTCCTTCACGTGGTCAAACGCAGTTTCTACTGCTTTTTTGACAATAAATGTATTTATTTATTTATTTATAACTGTCTTAATTTGACGAAATTTTATTCTTAGATTATTCCTCGTACATTCCATATCTATTATGACACACATTCATTAGTCATTCTTATATATTTAAAATACATAGTACCCTATTCATAATCTTCTCGACTATCATGTGAAAATATGTAGTATTACCAAGTATTGAATTTCTACATGACAAGGGAAAACGTTTCCCTGGAAAGATGGGTTCCCTTCGGTTCGTATGATAATTCTATTTCATTACCCTTACGAAAACGCGTCTTCAAGAAAACTAGAAGAAAGCCACCACAGAATACAGATAATTGTATGTAGATTAATCATTCCTTCAACGGCAATGTTTAGAAATGTAGCTTCAAAATCGTAATGTCTGTCCAAGGTAGTTCCATTTTTTTTATCTCCGCTTCATCAGAGAGAAAAGTTTCTGTTGTTTCATGTACACGTTTCTTTCCATTTCTCTGTTATAATTTACAATCTATGTCGAAATAATTACGTTCAGTTCAATTGCTTCAGTGGAATTCTATTTCCTTTCGTAGTAATATTGACGTTGGCTAATCACCTCTCACACAACAGAATTGAATGGACATATTGAGCCACTCGAGATAAGGTCAGTTTCGTAAGAACACAGGTACTATTACATCTATCATGTTGTAATACTGTGTTGATAAATCACGGATAATAGTGCGTGTGAGATGAATGAACCGTCACGAAACGCAACATTTCCTCTTCCGTTGTGTCGGGTGAGTTAGTTTAGATGCGAGGTGATCAGTTTGTACACCGGATCGAGTTATTGGAAAGAACAGTCTTTGCTAATCAGAATTATCATTACCTCGTTACTGAAAAGAGGGATCTAGCTATCGTAACAATATGTGATCTGCTATTTTAGAATTATCCCATTCTAAATCTCGCTCTTTAGAATGTTCACTTATTTTTATTTGACTTCAGCAATATGTACTCAAGTACATCAATTTAATGTACGAAGAAAAGCATGTAGAAACAAAAAACTGAACGATTAGCGTATGACAACTTAATATAATTGCTAGTTCGTTTAGATTTCAATAATTAAATGAAGTAAATGTGAGTTGGCAATGTGTTATGAACCTTTTAAGACTCATGGCATCTCTACCTTATGCAACCGAACGCAAAAAGTGTAGGCAAACTCAAAATAAAGCAGGATGACGTAGAATTAACATAGAATGATGAACGACAAAACGAACACCCGACATATACGCGGTGAGCACCCGGATGCACGAGAGAATGAAGTAACGGACAAAGCAATGAAAGTATATATGATCCGTGAGTTACATCATTCGTTGTGGCCGCGTGACCTACAAAGACACTCTGATGCTGGCAGCGTCCAGGAGAGCAACTGAACCGGTGGGAGGAGGGGGAGGAGGCTGTGGCACTTGTCGCAGTGAGCACAACACGCCGCTACTGGGGGGCGGGGGAGAGGGAAGGAACGCAGGTTCCAACCTCCTTCGTCATCTCCGTCGTAGAGAACACGCCCAATGCCAACGGGAAGGGATAATTATGTACAACCTCTTTTATCCGACATTTGTTAGTCCGACCCTCGTTTATCCGACTCTCGTTGGGTCGTATAGCCGGTTTATCCGAATAAGTTTTATAGTAAAAGTATATTTTAGCACGTCTTCCATTTTCAACAGGTGGTGCAACCTTTCCACAAGTAGGTACTCAGAAGTTAAGAGATACTAATTTAACTTATTTACAATTTCTTCAACTTAAAAAAAAGTTTAGTATACGTTATTATGTGTAGGACATGCATTGTGAAAGTATTTCCTTAATTGAATACATTAAATATTGCTAATAGTAAATGAAACCTAAATATTACTTAGATGTGATGGTCGAAAAAGTATGTGACAATGAGTCAATGTACAGTTTGCCGTATAACGGCTCATCAACTATGTCCATACCAAATATTGTCCAGATGTTTTATTATCTCCATCACTGTCGATTCCAGTAAGTCGGGGTAGATGAGCTTCTACTGTACCATTGGTAGTATAGTATATCTTTTGTCCGTACTATACGCGTTGAAAACTTGCTGGTAAGCACATTAACCAGTAATTGCGCTTAGTACAGTGACATTTCAATAATCCTTTTTTTGTGCGTAACCTTTAAGTCACTTTTCTCTTCTACTGAAATCTTATCTAAGGAAGATTCCACCTTCAGATTTAAGCCACAACTAATTAAAATTAATGGTAACCAAATCAAAGTTAAATTGTAGAATTAATTAAAAACATTTACAAACGCTGACACTGAGGTAAGTGACTTTTTGAAAATTAACTCAAAGACATAAGGACACTCGGTACAAAGAGGCAACGAACGCAGTTGAATTGTTTGGAAATCGAATCCTCTCCAGCAGCAATTCTTTTCGTTATCTTTGAGGTAATATTATTCATTGGATTAGATAAAAAATTCATGTATATCACGGAAGTACCCTGAGAATACGTACAAGGAATACCAAAGATATCCGATGATTTATGTCGACTTCAATTTCGGGCATGCTTTACTGTGTGAACGTGAGACATTACAAGAATATTTAATAAGAGTCCGCAAAAGAATAATCGTAGAGATCGTAGTAGGGAAGCTATTACGAATTTTCTCCTCATTAGATTGTGGTCCACAAGTTTTGAGCACCAAAAGGGTCATGATTATTTTTACCCGCGTTCTCTCGGTTGTCTTCCAATAAGAATAAAACACAAATACCATGTTAGAAGATTCAGAAATTGTAAGTCATTCAAAGATGAAGAAGCGCGTGAAGAGGAAGCAAAAGACGAGGGAGAAAATGAATATCGTCGTGTTTCCGTGGTCAAGAAAATTGACTACAACGAGATTGTGCAATATATATTTAGTTTATTAAACCTAAAATATCACCGCGTTATTTATTTTAGAAGGTTGAAGAGTTGAAATGCTATAACGAGTCGTATCTCAGGACTATTTATCAAGAGGTAAAATACGAGAGTGAATGACACGGACTAAGCCATTTTTTAAGTCAATCTTTCCGTTTTTTAAATAGTATAATACACTATCCCCATTATATTCTTCCAGAACTTTCCTTATATTTTCTTTAAAATATTTGATTCAGAAACAAAAGTTGCGAGAATGTCTTCTAAACCGGACTTTCACAAAAAAAGATGATACAAAAATTGCTCATCTGAAAGTTTAAACATGATTGAATAAAAACTTATTAAGAATGTACTCTGAAGGAAAATAAATATAATTCCGTAATTGTTTCGCATAAAAACATGATTCACGAACCTTAACATTTCTCTATCTCACAATTTCTTACCTCTTATCACGTTATTATGTACTATATGTTGTAGAATAATACTAGATAAAAATTAAGTTATATGAAGCAGTGAAAAAATATTTTGACGTTTCAAGTGTTTTTCAGTTTTTTTTAATGTAATGAAGAAAGCGTATTTTTATGAGTACATATAGTTTCGACCAAACAATGGATGATCGATTTCTGCACAAAGCGCGAGAGCAGACTGCCAAGGCCGTCGAAAATGAAGAGCTCCAAAAATAGTCCCTGCGCCCACCTTCTCGGGCTCTTCCTGTGGATGGATGTCGAACCAGGTTATAAGGCAACTGTCAAGTTCTCAGACTTCACTGCAACCAACTTTCATCCCACTCTTCAAAAACATATGTCATCAATACTTCGATACATAAACGATCAATGTTTAATCTAATGTAATTTGTATGAATAGGAAATTAAGTTTTCACCTGATGGAATCCGTAATAATATCTGCAGATATGGAACATAATGCTCATATTTAGAGACAAATTGGGATTATTTCAGACGAAGAAATTACGAATTGGTTCGACGTATATGATGAAAACTACTTTTTAGTGGTACCTTAAGTTGCTATAAATCATAGGATGATTTCATATATGGTCGTATTGAACTCAGAAAACTTAGTGTAGTCAGGTGGAAGACCTATGGCGCTACCTGCCACATAAGAGCATTGGAAAACTTAAATACACAAATCTTCTCCATTTTTATTGCTTGTGTGTGTACAGCGATATGTAAAGGAAAATGCGGATTATGGAACACACTGTCTCTGTAATAGATTACGTGAATATTATGTCAGACCAATGTTGAGGAAATTTAACCTATGCAAGAGATTTTATGAAAATGTGTACTTCAAATTGTTACATCTACATCTTTTCCACTTCAACTTTTAGGGCGAATTATTGGCGCGAGTTTCGCTTGTACATTCATTTTCACATTGCGGTTGTCAGAATGGCAAATTTTAACATTGACAATCCCGGGCTGTTAGCACACTAATATACTTATGAATGACTATGAGGATTAACAATAAGGTAAGAATTCTGTAAAAAACATTCATTTCTTATACGGGAATCGATCCCACAATCTTTAGCGTGTGATCTCGTGCGGTTACCAGTCACGCCGTCACTCCTATTGGTCTCTAATGCCAGTGTACCCACACAATTTTTCCTTGAACTGTTAAGCTCTAGGAGACGGGGAGGCGAGACAGACTAGAGGTCACCTTTAAGAGGATTGACCAAGATTAACATCGTATCTATATTAAATTCTAGAGTTATAAATGTTCCTAAAAAAAACAAAGTCCTTTCTAAACACTGTTTTGAACAAAATATTATTTTAGAAATATTGAATCGTCTTTAAACTTGATTGAGCTAAGATGAGTTTGAAGTACATTTTTTTCTTTTGTAATTTTGGGATCGATGTTGATTGTAATTTAAAAATTGGAGAAGGAGGCAGAAGAAGAAAAGCCTTACTGTAAATATCAAGTCTTCCACAACGGTTATCATACGCCATCTTTTCGAGCACTACCTAGTCACAGCACTGATAATAATATTACGTCTGAAAGGACTTTGGTAAAAATATTGACACTAATGTATCACCTACATCCAAATTATATTTAAATAATGATAAATGAACTGTCTACAATAAAAGAAATATAAATGTTAATTATTGGTCAGGGTCAATGGCGCCATTATATTTTCATTTATTCGAGAATCATGACTTTCACGTTGTCCAATACAAGTCAAAACACTTTTATTTCTTCCTTTTTTATCTAAACAACATTTTCTACAACAGTTGTTACAAGGTTCGTTTCTTATTTCGTAGAACCCCAATTATCCGAATCATTTGGGATATTTTAAGACAAAATGACTAAGAAATATATAGTTATGGAAAAAACGAAAACTAAATGATAATATACAGTTAAAAAGCAATATAATGCTATCATAGGTCTATAATGGTTACAATAGCTCAATATGGTAAAATATAACAATAGTGTAGTGTACAGTAATTACCTACTCGCAACTTACTTTCTTTAAATCTCCAATATTTTCTCCATTCTCTCCAAATGATTGAAGTTAGTGAAAAAGTGGATTTTTACTGTATTTTCCTTTACTAGTTCTTTTCTATTATACCACCCCTAAGCATTACCCGTCCCTGTCTCGGCATATCCCACCCGTGTTGCGAGTGTGCTCCCTAGAGAGGTCGGTGCATCGTCCATGATCTCCACTAAAGGATGGATCCCATGGCGCGCCAACCGTTTGGGCGTGTGCCTGGTGCGCGACGACACCAAGGACGCTAGGCGGCGGACGCCTCAACGGGCGCCGTAACACGCCCCACGCCACCGCCCACTCCCTTACTGCCTCCAACGAACACCTTCGTCTACGTTCGCGTTTATTCTCTGTGTTTGGTTTGGATGCGGACGTCTCAATATCTCACAGCACCTTTTCTCCCTCGTTATTTCTGCTTTAGCTTAAACCTCGTTTCTCATATCCTCAGTCTCATCCAACTAAATAATTTGCGTTCGCTCTTGTTCGGATCGGTGTCTACTGGTAATTATTTACTATTATGTCTCTAATTACCATATCTTGTTTGAACTATATTAAACTTCTCTTTGTCACCGTAGTCCTTTCTTCATACTGTCATGGTGCGTTCGGAAAAAATGCCATTTCAATATGTAAAAAGATAAGAATGTGAAACAAAAAGTAACGCAGAAATCCGGCTTAACACTTCCCACTAGAGTAAACCATCGGATTTAACTACTAGAGGGTCAGCAACAATAAGCTTCCACCCAACTCCTACCTCCTATCGCTCCATGTAGATAAGATTCAATAGCATGCTACATTTCTCATTTACAAATACTACAATGAAAAAGAAAAATTGGGGAGAGATCATATAATATAAATGGATATCCATTAAAAAATACCGTAAGACGAAATATTTTATTTCATTTTTGGTCCATCGTATTTCTAACAGCTGTTCTCCAAATTTTTGGCAGATCCTTGTTGAGAGGTTCTGTGTCAGGCACTCACTCGATCGTATCGGTATTATTTGTACTTATTTATTTAGTAAACATAGCTTGGACATTTTTCAATGCATTACATTTCTTATATTGTAACATAATTAATGGAGAAGGTAGTCATTTTGTATTAGATTAGAATTTTTATAAAGAGATCAATGAATGACAGCTGTCCACTTACCTGATCCACTCAGCAGGGTTGGTATTGAGGACTAGTTGTCCTCTGGCAACAATTTTAAAAGAAGGGATTGGATTCGGCCGGTTTATTCGCGTGAAATACACATTAACCCATCTCAAAGGAAACACATTGCCATAAAACTATTATTATTATTATTACAACAAATACATTGACACTGCGTTTATGACTAGTCCCCGTTTTAATACTCCCCCAAAATGCATGCCAGTAATTACTAATAATTTACACGTAATAAGCTACCACAGATTTTACAAAATAACTAACGGAATTGGTCCGTTCAAACGTTATTCGAGCTGAAGGTCCATTGGATGTTGTAATAGATCATCAACATAAAAGTACATCCACTAAAATAGAAACACATCTGAATTCAATGAAACTGCTCAACCAAGAGTCTTCAATACTGATTAAACATCCAATCAAACATTATTGTTGAAATAAAGTGCCGTCATTGACCCTTCGAAATGATTATCTTAAAATACTAGCAAATCAGCACCAGTCATCATCGGATGTTCAAGTTTCGGAGGCGGAGCTATGAAGATGAGGCATCCACGGAGTCGTCTCAATTGGATCAACTGCCCGATCCAACGCCCTCCGGACATCGCTTCGTGAGGTGGCCTCGTAGGTTCAGCTGGCTCCCTCTCGCGGTCATTTGATGTTGATTGCGAACCGGACTATTCGATAACTTCACCGGAAGTCAAAGTTGACAGAGTCGGATATCGATTTTACCGACCAAACGAAACTTGATGAAAATCACTCAAACTTTTCACCATCATAATAATGATCTAGAAAATCTCGTAATGTTGCGTCTCGTAATCCCGTAATAATAATGATCTCTCAGCAGAATAATAATAGTCAGAATCCTCTGAATAATAATGTCTTAAAATGATGGAACATAGACTGTGAGAATCGAATAATCATCGAATCGAATAAAATAATATCAGAATCATGTTTCGAATCATCGAATGTTAGAATATAATAATAGAAGCGTCTGAGTTCCTGTTTAAATATGATAGTCCCCACCTTTCCTACCGAACTCAATTTAACTCCGCCCATCTTCTGCGTCACCCACTCTTTTAACCAATCGTCAGTAAAATAGTTCCTCACGTGATCTACTACGAATGGTTAAAATTTTGATGATGTTGTCGTCTCTGTCAACCAATCACTGATCGTCTTTTTATCATGTGACGTCTAGCCTCGTGATGTGGTGTTTTTTTCAAAAGTTGTCGACTGTTTAATCTCCACATCCATTTTTAACAATGGACCCTTCAATTCGCTAGGCAGTCGCCCCTTCCTCCGTCCCCAAAGCCAGCTTTCTAAATTCTTACATATGCCAGACGTCGTTGACAGAACCTAGCCAGTGTTTGGGCGCGTGCTCCGAAGAGGGTCGCCTTCCCCCTTCCACCTTCCACCTTCCACCTTCCTTTTGTTGTATTTCGACAGAAACCAGACCTTTTCTTCGAACTCGTCGAAACATGTCTTAGTTGTTCGAGTGTTCTATTAAGAGGTGTCTAATTTTCTCGCCTACACGGACCCGCGAATATTAAATCTCTTCAATTTCTTAGAAGGTTTTTACAAAAAAAATACCGAAATTAATTATTTATTACAATATTAATCATGCATTCCGGTCAATAATATTCTATCTCTTCCTGAGTCTGGCATTACTTCCACTTGTGTAAGGCTCCTTCCTTTCTCTTTCCTGACCTACCTTGGTCACCTCTTGTTCTTTTCGATCCCGACGCCATTAGGGCTAGGGTATCTTTCATTTTTTGTCCCCCCCTCGTTTTTTGTCCTCCCTCACTTTTTGTCCTCAATGTTTTGATGTATGTTTTGAAATATGTTTTGATATATTGTGATTCACGAGTGTTTTTAGTAGGTATGGTTGAGTCATTCGGCAAGTCCCACACATAAGGAGAATCGTGTTGGCTCTCCCTAGTGCGTAACTGCATTTTCCCTACCTGTAGAGAATTTTAGGGTTCTAATGACCTCGATGTCGACGAGCCGTAAAGCCCCACAAAAAAATCTATCTCTTCTCACTGGCATTGCGGTTGTAGGGGGAGAATATTGCCTCAAAAAAGACCATAAGCACATGAGCTAGACTGAAAGATGAATCTATGAAACTGCGATGAGCGAAAATCCAAGTTCCAAAGTACTCATCTCGCCACTGATTAATAGCGCATTGTTATAAAATGGTAGGGTTGCGACAAAGGGAAGTCAATGGCTATTTGAGGAAATTGCTTTTATTCCACTCTCTGTGGTCAAAAGGAAACTGGATTTACGAAATAAAAGAAGAAGAGGATACGAAGAGATGGTTAATGTTCCTTAATTAAAGGTAATTTCGTCTCTTTACTTTCGTATCATCCAATATGAGAAACTTAGAATGAATAATCCACCTTAACCGGTGAAGTGCCAAAACAATCTAAGAATAATTTTAATTCCAAATTATGGTAAAATTGAGCACAGCTTAAAACACTCCTTTTTTATATAATCATAACTTATATTTTCACAATATTTTCTCCTTTTTCTATGAAGAAAAGTATGAAATATTTAGATTTTTTACTTTACAGGCACATTGTACAGATATGAAAATCTATCAAATTTTTCAAGTCTTCAGAAAAAGTGCCTGAACAGTTATTTAATGGATACGTTACAGTGTTGAATTTTTATACTTATTTCGATTTATGAGTAGTTTCTGATTTATATTAATATCTATTTTTCACGTAATTCCGTAGAACATAAAGAGGTTTATTAGAGAGATCTGCAAAAATAAATTATGTAAATCGTTTACGAACTTCTATGAGACATCGATAATATTCTTGATAAAGGAGTGCTAGTTATAACATTCCCGTTTGCCGACGTCACTTACTGGACAAATGTCTGTAATTTGGTTATTTATATCCAAAACATCGATGTCGTTGATGAATTAATAAACAACCAAGAACAAAGCTTTGACAGAGTTATGTGTATTCCCAGTGTTTTCGTAAGCATGTAAAGTACGTCGTGTAAAATTTGTCAAGAGCTATGAACTCTTCTGGGTCAGCCTACGACTCTCGCTGCGTTTATAAGGTTACTATGAACTGTATAGATACTGTAGATCGAATTTAGACTCGCCCCTTCCATGAACTGCGCTCGGAAAAACCGTAGCCACGCGGCAGCTGCAACACCAGCTGCGGTGCCAGATGCCCAACTAGATCCCTCCCGTCACCAAGAAGCTGTACACCAAAGAGATCGACCAGTTATTTACCTGCGTCTTTACCAGCAATTCCGTCACACACCGGTGAACATCATGTTCTTGCGACAGATGGGGAAAACGAAGGAAAATAGGTCCAGTAAATTCCAATTCTAAAACCCTTTCATCTCATTATTGTTTTGCCTCATATTGAGGAATGGAACTGCTTTTCTTCTGCGATTCAAATTTTGTAGATTATGGACAGTTGAAACCAATGTCGTGACCAACATCAACCGCAATGTAACCTGCTGTTGTCTTGCTCTCGAAGATCAGGCCTATGCGGAAGGGATGTAAAGAAAGGATTTCAGTGGTACCAATCATAAGACAATTCTAATGACGGATTAAGGAAACCTCTCAATATACTTGGAATAACTAACAAACCAACGACTTGATTGGGATTGGATTGAAAACATACCGAACTCAATTGTCACTACCACCTGAAACCTTTGTAAACCCTCAAGCAAATGTATATATTATTTACACAATCCAGTGATAGATACCCAGTGAATAATACAAATAATTATTCGCAATCAACATGATGTTTTCTAAATATAGGAATATGACTCAACTTATCCCCTTTTCATGATTAACTCGAGTGAAACACGTTGGAACTTGCCTTTTCGAGAGAATTCGAAAATGGAAGAACAAGTGAAAACGCCAACATTACGCTAAAAACGATTTAGCGAAAGTAAATCACGGATGCACACACACACTGTAGATAAGTTAACAAGATTTGAATTTTTTATCAATTTTTTGTGGGAGGGAAATAAAATTGTCATATCATACTCTTACTAAGCGAGCAATAATTGTAAGTTTAAATCGGTTACCTCATAAACTTAGGGTGGGATTTTGCCGAGACTTGATATATAGACGGTTTTTAATATCAGGAATCGAATGGCATGTTTCAATATTGTGAAAATTCGTTTTACAAAATAATTATACTAGCAATAATTGTACGTTTAAATCGACTTTCGTCTGTGACAAGAGTTTCCTTCTGTTTAAAATACATCCGCTGGGCGCTCACCTACAGGTCATGCCATTTGACTTCTGTGGAATGTTTTACGCTGAAGCAATGCACTGCACTCGCTACCGATGAATGAATGATGTACTAAGAAATGCTAAATGACACATTTTCCCGTAGCGCGGGAGGCGCTCCGTGACACGTACATAGTCATCAATATCATAAGAAATAAGAATTCATCGCTAGAATAATCGGTAAATTGGTAAAATAAGATTATTTTATTAAAAATTTACAGAAAATTATTTTTATAATAAGTAAATACGAGCGTAGTTCGGTCCCCTGATATTTATTTTTGTTTAATGACCAAGTATTAATGTAAGTGTATGCTCATTTAGGAGCACCTCCTCACAATGTATACCTCAACTCGAAACGAAGTCGTTGCTAAGTGTTCACTGTTTATGGAATCGCAGGGCGTTGGAGCGTTCGTGCTGTGCGACCCACACTCGCCGCGTTTGGTGACGTTTCCTTCCAATGGCCCGACGCCGTGCCGTGCCGACCTGGCCTGCCCCACGCACACCAACCGTCGACAAGCGACGCTGCGACGCGGAGGTGAGCGTTCGAGGTGGAAATGACCCGCAGCTGCTCACCGGAACAATGAGACCCACTGACTCATTTGATTTAATGAGTCCACGCAGTTGAGAGACTCAAAGGACTCTGTAAAAAGTTACTTGTTTCGCGGAATCAACCGTTTGTGTTTTGTGAAACATGCCAGAGCTTAATGTTACCCAGCGTATAATTAACCTTTTCAATATTTGTTTTTGTTTGATAAATGCTTAATACTTCGTAAGAGAATATATGAATTAAAAAGTACATTCCTCATTAATGTAACTCTTGTCACAATTCTAATCATCCACTCAGGTTGGCATCAATTATCTCAGGGGGTTTTTATGCAAGAAAAAAGTGTTAATTCTGCGGACTTATTTTGCGAGCGGTACATTTTCAAATATATTCCATATCGTTTCCTACACAATATTTTGCGGAATAGAATATTAGCGGGAGCAAAATCAATCAACATCGTAATATTTTTCTAGACCAACTCACGAATATACATTTTTTTAAAGTAATGTAACTGCTACTGAAGTATTAACAAAACATTATTCTTTACTCTGAAAAGAGTTACAGTAAAATATCACAGCGCGAACGCGTAAGGAGATATATTATTTGTTAGAAATGAAGTAAAATAACGATCAGTTACTTTTATAAAGTTGTCCGGTAAAAATGAAGAAAAATATGGTCGGAAAATCTGTAATGGGGGGAGGATCTATTCCTAATTAATATGAATTCTATTCCTAATAATTATATAATATAATATCGTACTGATATTCATAAGAATAAAAACAAACAAATTTTAAATTATACATTTATTTATATTACTATTTAAAACACTTCGTCGTATACTTTACGCGAACTTCTAAATTTCTGATGGAAGAATGCGCCAACCTCGCGCGTGAGTGCACTCTGCAGCAGTAAATCGTTGCGCGCAACAGGGGTGTTTTCGCGGGGTGAGAGTGGAAGGAACAGCATGACCTCATTCATCAAGGGAAGCGGGAGGAGGGCGACAGAGTAGAGGATGAGTCTCACCCCTCACAGCACCCAACGACCACGAAGGGAAGGAACTAGGGGAGATGTAACACGTAACGTTGTATGTTGCCACTGGAAAAGCTAAGGGTGAGTATGTAGTCCCCTAAGGATCTTCAAATCAGACACATTCCCCTACGTTTCAGATCCCCTTTTCCAGGGAACAGAGGCGTAAAAACGAGAAGTGGAGACCAACTTGTTTTAAAATTATTTTCAATAATGGTGAGGTTCATACCTGCTCTTCTACTTTAGGTGGGGGAATCTGGTACGATATACGTGGGGTTGCTGAGAAACTTAATCAAACTGACTACCAACCACTATGACAACTGGCATATATCAATAAAATTACAATCCTCCTAAAATATGTGAAATTGTTTAATTTTCACTCGTTCCACCTGGTAGGTTTCATTGAGTTTTAGCTTTATGATGCTAAACAACTTTTGTCCTACTTATGTCAAACAGAGAGAAGAGTTGTATGATCCCCAATAAAAAAAGTTGTATGATCAAATGAACTAGCTTGTAAAGAAAGTATGGTACCAACTTACTGATGTATTAAAATGTAATTCAATATATTAATTCTTAATTATGCAAGTAAAGTATCTAATTTTTTTGATTTTAAAGCATGTAATTTGTAAGATTGTAAAACGGTGCCCCCTTTGACAGCTCCGCCCAGGTAATGTGTCATACCCAACACACGCTCCTACATACGCCACTAGCTATGACTAACCTCTTTTAATTATTGCAAAATTCGAACTTATCATTAATTAAATTGAAAATTATTTTGCTAATGTTTCAGATTCTCACAAATGGTTGAACATTGAAGGAAGGATATAATATAAAAATTCTCAATGAAATCTCTTCACAAGTTTTACAGAAACACAAAACAGAATTCGAACTAATTCCACAGTTACACTCCAATTAACACCAGGGAAAGCTTTTTAAATGAAGTGTATTGACTAATAATTCAAGGAGATAAGGATGAGCTGCAACAGCGGTCATTTGGAACCGCTTTAAAAAATGAGAAAGAACTCGGCGGTATCTGGGACGCGAGAAGGGAATGTGGATTGCAGAACACGCAGTGATTCATTCTCCACAAGATAAAACACCAACTCTCCCGCCTGATCGGTATTTCGATCACCTACGTCCTCATTCCATTCCCCTAGTTTCCTCCATATTTATTCGCGCCCTTTCATCGTTTTCACTTCTTTTGTGGTCACAGTCATCATCTTACGCCCCTAAGATCCTTAATTGTCCTGTTGCCAACTCTGTTGTCAGATTTGACTCCCCTTCCCTCTTCAATCCTCGATCTCATCTCTATATCTTATTTCCAATATTTATTAATACCCCTTCTTCTCACGTCGTTTTTAACCAATTTCAAAAATGGTCAAATAATTACAAAATATTATTTTGAACTTAAGAAGAATCGTAATCTTAACTATTTTAACTATTTCTATTATAATTTATTTTAAAATACACATTGAATTCGCATTGCGGTTAAGTTCCTAAGCTATTTCTTTGGTGTCGCTATCACTCGAAGATTCAATAAAGACCGCACGGAATGTAGTTAGTTCATTAACTGCCATGTAGGTGACGCTACTCGGGACTCTATTATTTCTATTTCGACGTGCACGTTTACAATAGATTTATTACGATTATTTACCTTTAAAACGAAATAATTTATTACCGTGGCATACTACTTTTGTAAAACTCACAACCAACTGCTAGGCACTCTCATGATAGTATCACAACGAAATCTTTGCATAGTCTTACTAGTCACTCGGCGATTGACATCTCTCTCATCCATCTCATCCCTTTCCAATCCTTACCCTCATCTATTTTCTCGTTTTCTGCGCCTTCACGGTTTCCTCGCATGCTCACCGGCATTTCGTGCTTCCCCGAAATTTGCAGCGCGATTGAAGTAAGATAACTGAAATAACAATGAAAATAGGAAAATTATGAAATACTCCCAAGGAACAACTCTATTGAAAATAAACCTTTTGATTCACTGATATGCACAATTAAGATTCATATTGCAATTTATTAAATCAATGATATCGATTAACGTCAAATAATATTCGATATTTTCGTGAGTCTTTTTCATTAAAGTTCCAATCCCTTTTTGAGTTGTTTTTGCAAAAGTATATTTTTTGTTAGTTTTTTTGGTTCTGCGCTTTCGAGAACGACGACCTTTAAGAATGATGAAAAACCGTTCTGGAAGGAAAAATAGAACAGTTCGATCCGACAATGAATACTTCTCTTTATTTAATTATTAAAATATTAAATGTAATTAATTGTATATTACCTCATTCAGATTATGAATTGTTTATCACCGGTGAATAAATTTGTGAAGCATTAATTCTATTCCATGAAATATGATGACAGTATTTGTAAAAGCGTCGACAGGACCCGATCAAACAATGTTTTGATACATTCATCAAATGAAGAAATCCCGGTTCTCCTGCCTACTGATTGCTTCTGGCCTATCGTGTCTTTCGTTATAAATGGATGTTTCTGAGACGGACACGAATGCTGTTCTTCGCTAACAAATGGAGTGACTTGCACGAGATAGTCAACCAAGCGGCGTTACGTTGAAAAGCTTAGTTGATATCGCAATCGCGTTTTTTCCACACGAACAGAGGATGGCAAGGGAAGACGATTCAAAGTATATGAGTTTTATAGAGAAATGAAATGAATGATTGCAGAAGATTTTCGTTTCAATTCATTCATGAAAAAAATCACAGGTAGAAATAATCTTGACTAACTATTATACTACTTTTTAAGATATATCTTAAGATGTACTATAGTGTCATTACTATATCACTCGAACACATTTTAAAAACCTATTCAAACTTCAAACCCTTTCCTCGACATGAAAGGTTAGTGGACCCTTTTTACTGACCAGAATTATTTCTAGTTCTTATTGAAGTTTTTTTCAGATAGGGAATGTCATTGAGTCTTTCAGATAAGAGAAATAACATTAGAATTAATACTAAAGGTTTGGGATTAACTTATGGTGAACGGAGAAACGAAATATATGAAAAAAAGTTGTACGTTGATGAGTGCACTCATGGCTGATTTTGGGAATCACAGAGGGGAAAAGAGAGTGCCCCGAGAAAAACTGCTGCGAACCTGCTTTGTCCCCACATTACACTTGTTGAGTGAAGATTCGATGAGACCGAATATACAGTGAGCTCTTAAAACTAAAAAAAAAAAAATCATTTAAATATTTCATTTTCCACTCCACTGAAATTTTTCAGGCTAACATATTTCAGATCTCTATTAATGTGGTTAATATTTTCCCCTACGATAGATAAAATGTTTTACGATTCCCTTTATATTACGAAACTACTTAGTTTGTTCAAATATAAAGCGATTTATTTAAAAAACTGTAAATATTGAATGACGAACGATAAAAAGAGATAGTAGTAGGTTATAAGTATGAGGTTAAATTAACTCACCATGGAATGTTGCCAAACGAAACGGAAAAGATCAAATCATGGAGTACAAGAATTTGAATTCCCGCCAAATTTTGATGTTATTTTGAAAATGTTATGTAATGTAAGAAATATATTACTACCGATAACTCGTCAGCTCGAGATTCGAATGTATTATAATTTATAAAGTAGAATGTATACAAAATCAATATACAAAATAATACATAATGCACCGTGGCATATCCAAACTGTAATGCAAACTGTTTTAGGAAAGAACGGTTCAACAAGAAACAGAAAAGAAACCACCCATATTCTATGACAATAAAAAGCCCAAAGAAAACTCAACAACATGAAAATTAGTGATATTTTATTTCATACAGGACGTATATTTCATGTCCTGTACATGGTACCAGGGAAACGTATTCACAAATCGCACATGAAATAAACAATAAATCTCACTGTACCTGTTATCAGAGGTAATTGGGCACTGAATGTAGCCTCTTTAGATAGTATTAGTCCCAACAATCTCAAGCATCCCTATATCGTTTTCTACTTTTATAAAATAATTTTATATGTGAATATTATAAATCTGAATTATGAATAGTAATCCTTAAAATTAATTAAGTTTCGCTCCAATTAACTTTAATTTAAAGCATTGGTTGTACTAATAAATTAATGATGTACGTGTGGTATTGTTCTTTATTTCCCGAACTTGTGTCCGACGGATTGACACCCAGCTTTAGCGGATCTCCACAAAATAATAATAGAATCACATTAAAAATAATTTAAGCGATTGCGAAAATCGAAGGGGGAACAATGCAAAGAAATAATAATAGGAATATATGTAAATAAAATGATTTGTTTTTAATACAATTAAGACCTGATATTACGAAATTGTCTGAAAACTAACATACGAGTAAGTTGTTCAAACTCATGTTGTTTTCCCTAAATGTTTTTCAGTAAGACAAGTAATAAAACATTACCAATTAAATGCTTTATGTCACGTTTTTTTTACTCAAAAGTTTGTACCATCGATTAGAGTCAATTTATAATTTTCGTAATATGTTTTATCACCACGACTATTTCAAACGTTCTATTTCCACGGAACTGGAAAGCAGAAGCAAGGAATTTCTGTCCGAGGAAGGACAGCTGACGTTCAACCATGCGAGACAGTGCACTGGTTTCATAGAGAAGCTATTTGAACGAATTCCCGTCTGAAGGACGTTACCAGAGGAGCGCAACATTCATCAGGCGAGTGAGCGAAGAATGACGTACAGTTAGTGTTCGTGATTTTCTTAATTAGACAATTAACAGAGTGTCCAGACATCTGAGTGTTAAGCAAGAGGAACACTTTGAGTTACTTAAAGCATACCTAATCCTGGTACCACTTCTGCGTACACAAAATGTAGCGATACTTCATAATAAATAAAAACTAGTAAAACCTTCGATTTCAAAAGGATCATATAGTATCAACAATATTTAGATTCGGAACCTTTCCCAAAGTTATGAGAAATCGTGACGTGATAAATCAAGTGATCAATCAGCCAAGGAAATTATGTATGATAGATAACTGACACCAAGAGATCCGTCATTAGCGTAAGTAAAAACATTATATTTCGCATTACACTACTGGCAAATGAACAGAACACATTTGTTCATCCATTTTGAAGGTTATTTATTTTTTCTATTTAGATTTTTTTATATTGTCCTTTAGTGAGAATTTTCAAGTGAGGTATATCTCAAGTTACTAATAAATTAATTAAGACCCCGATAGCCTTATGAACTTTCATATCTCATCACGTAGCAATAAGACAATAATAAAGAAAATGAATAGTAATGATAAAAAGGACTAATTTCTTAATCACTCCATTCATTATTTGGATAGTTATAGACGTTCGGTGAAGCAAAAATTACATATATCGTGATATTCCAAAATATTATCATGACATCCCATTCGTGATATTATCTTAATTATTTACCTTGTAAGCTGGAAGGATGTATTAAGCGCATCATACATCCAAACGGAGGGTTCTCTGATGATAAATGAGAATTCATAATAAAATTACAAGTTTTGTTTTACTTGTCAACTAGCGATTACATCACGAAGAAAATTGAATGTAACAAATATTTTGTATGACAATATGAACGTTCACTTTTGTGTATTCAATTAAGTAATATGGCTTATGCTACTTTCCTCCATCTGCTGAGTTGTCAAAGTTTCGCATTAGAGCTATCATTTGTTAGGACTCGTGTTGTCAAGTTAACCCTTTTCAAATAAATGAGCCCAGAAGCTTCTTTTCTGGTGTTGTTTCAAAATTCTGTTACCTCGAAAAGCAAAAAGGTGAAATATGAATTAAAAGTAAATCGTCTTCACATATTTTAATGCTCGGTAGGGCATTTGTGCTTTTGCTCCGGGACATTGCGTATTAATGTATATGATACTGGTAGCCTCACTCGTGTCTCTCTCTCTCATTTCCCTTGTTTACTTTTAATTTGTCTGGCTCATTAATTATAACGATTATCTTTTGATTTGGTCGTCAGCAAAAAAACCTACACTCAGTTTCTCTTACATCCGTCGTTGAACTAATCTCAGGGTTTTAGCGTTGATATAGACTGTATATTAAAAATTGCACAGAAATACAAATGATCGGAATTGCGTCAATTCATTCATAATTATTTGCTCAATATCAATGTCCACATTCAAACTTGAGGATCAACCAGATCTTCCAAACTATCAAAAAGTAGGTAAAATGGAACCCAGTAAGAATTCTGATAAAGACATTTTTAGGGATAAATTAATTATTTTGAACTAATTTGATTTTTTTAAAATAAAATAAAATGACCTGCCATAACGAATTAAAACTTAGAATTTTAGTCTCAACAAGTCAATTCTCCAGACATTCTCAACTACCGCTTGCAACTAAACTGCAAATAATGTTACGAGATATCCTCCACAGGTGACAGCTGAAGAACGGTACTTCTCACCGCTTCTTTGAATTCCACTCATTGCGGTGACTATTTAGTTTTGTGCAAACAACTGTGAACAAACAACGCGACACACGTTCGTTCTTTCAACCACTCGCGAATTCATTCATTTTTCTCCCAGTTGGGTTCTGTTGGCGAGGACGGTTGTGTTGGTAAGTAGGTCAGAAAACGGCAATTAACATTAATGGCATAACACATTCTCGGTTATGTTTCAGTATTTCAAAATTTATTTTTACTTAGAATACATTTTTTGGGCAGCGGGAAGATAAATTAATGATACTTTTTTTTCACAAGTCATAAAAACGGAACGACAGATGGACAATTACGAGTTCGTTCAAGCCATGTGAAACAGGAGTTGAGAAAAAACTGTCTCGAAAATGAATCAGTTATCACTCAATCCACATTAAAAATTTTCATAAACAATTAGGTCATCTCATGAAGTAGACCTCGATCCAAGCTTAGCGCCTTGCATGTGTGAGCAGACGTAAGGACCAGAATTATTATAACACTTAAATTAAAGTTGCAGAATTCACCTAATTTATTCTTAATGTTCATATTAAGAACAATCGTGTACCGAAAGTACTTTCAACTCAATTACAAAACATTTGATACCCTCAACTTCTATTTTTTTTATTTCAAAGAAATCGAAGACCTTACCATTAATAATTATTCCAAACAAATAAAGAGGACATAAGATGTATTTAAGTCGATACATGCTTATGTACTGACTTTTACAATACTTTCACAGAACTGCAAAAATAAGTATCAATTTTCAAGAACATATTTAGTAACAAATATTATTGGATTGAGAAAAGATGAAAAATTCAATGTTGGTGTTTACATCGTTTCAACGTGGGTAAGGTTTCAAATAAGCGGTTATGAATCCAGCGTCCCTGTTTGAATGGCGGGAAGCGCGTCGCCCACGGTCGTCCAACCGTCTCTTGTTTGTTGCGGTGGCAGTGGTGGCGGTGACGGCGCTCTTATACANGACGGCGAAGGCGCAGGCTGACTCACTCACTCACAGCGCAGCGTGGCGCAGCCGGACGCGAACCTGCGATCGCCCACGTCCCTGTTGCCATCGCTTCACCGGGTCACCGCCACCGCAGTCAACTTCGCCACCAGACTCGCCGCATTCAGTTGTTACTAATATAGTGGTGTTCGCTCTCGCGTCATCTGATAGTCGCGAAAACTAGTATGTTAATACCCCCATTTTCGTTTCATAATTTTAGACCAGTTATGGACCAACATACAAAATGTAAAAAACAGAACCCAAACAAAGAATCACTTTAATGTAACTTTTCCTCAAGCAAGCACCCCCACCTCACGAAAATCACAAACAAATCAATTTCAACTATGGGATAAATTTGGACTACACACTGACGAATTTTTATCCAAAAATTCCTTCACTTACAGGAACAAAAATGTTTAAATATAAGAGATCGCAAAAATCAACCTTAAGAAATACACTCAAATGATATGGCACAATTTTGGACTACTTTTCGACTACACTTTGATGTAATTTTTGAATGATGATGATGAATGAAGTAAAGCTAAAAATGACGAAAAGGTTGGCTCTTGCCTATTTTAGTGCTTTAGTGCCCAAAGCAAGGACTTTTTGAGAATTAATCTGGTGCAAAAACATATTTTAAACTAACCTCTCTTTTTAAACGTCTAACTTGTGTGGAAGCCTAAAAGTAATTTTAAGTCCTCAATAAATCCTTTAAGAGCTCACTGCCAACAAAACGACAAAATGTTGGAAACAAAGTAAAGAGCAAGTTGGCAGAAACATATTTTAAACTTACCTCGCTTTTAAAACGTCTAACATGTGTGGAAGCCTAAAAGTAATTTTACGTCCTCAAAAAATTCTTTAAGAGCTCACTGCCGACTAAAGAAAAAAATGTTGGAAACAAAGTAAAGAGCAAGTTGGAAAGCGCGTAATGGGAAAATGGTCATGCTTTAAAGGATCGTGTGGTAAGTCAATAGGAGGGAGAAAGTGGATGATTTCCAGAAGGAGGCAAGAAAATATATCAGATTGTCGAGGGTTCAGTATTAGTCATTAAAATGACTAGACTGACAAAACACGATCCTAAAAAAAAATGCATTGGTAACATATTGCACTGCTTATTATGGAAACAAATAAATTATTCTATTTGATCACGACAGCTAACATCCTTGTTGAAGAGACCTGATATCACTAAGTGTGTAGGATTTAAATTATTTTCTTTTACATAGATATGCACTGTCAAATTAGTTTGTGTGGAAGATCTCATGTCAGAGCAGTTCACATGGACTAGTCAACCCTCCCTATTAGAAGCGGCGCGGACCTGCAATCTACTTATAATTTTAAATCTAAAATCGCGAGTGTCAAGTTTGCATTAGCTCTAATTTAGGCACACTGGATAATTTGGATTTTTAAAAAAAGTTTATAACGGTATGGTCATAATATTGCTCTTTTCAGACTTGTACAAACTGTAGAATAATGATAGGGTCTCCATTGAATACATCGCTAGGGTCTAATGTTCGAAACGCAACCGCTCCCGTGAACAAAGCGGAGCGAAAACGCCCCTGTCATACGCTCCGCTCCGCTCCACTACACATCTGCTGAATAAAAATATACTTCCTACTTATTTCAATGACATATTTATTGTTCTACAGATATGTCCTCACTATCATCATTATTAATTTATAAGACTTTGTTTTCAAACTTAGGGTACTGATAGGTCCAACATTTGTGAAGGGTTGATAGTAATATTTCTTTTTAGATTTGGCAATGCTGATATGAATCCTCACATTTTGACGTAGGGTTTCGTTTCCCCACCACTTTTGTTACCCCGATAATTATAATAATAGCGTATGGGTCTCGGCCCCCGGTTACTGTGGCCCATTTTTCTTTGGTCGCGACCCTTCGGGCGAAACCACACACGCAATTTCGACGTACCGTCGTCCACTGCCATTTGGTAGTGGAAGCCGGAACTCTGCGTGGGTGCATTTTTTGCCGAGAATTAATTTTGCCGTGAACACCCAATGATGCTCATGTGATCTTTTACATGTAGTATAATCATACTACAAGCCGTGTGTAGAAACGGAAAAATCCGTCGACCTCAACCAGATTTGAACCCGCAAACTCGGGTGTGAGAGGCCACTACGTTACCCCGATCAACCTATGACTCACATGTCTCGCCGTATTTCAAGACCATATACCCTTACCGTGTTGACTTGAAACTGCGAAACACTGATCAGCTCTTCTCTCCTATCCATTAAACAAATGATAGCGCAGAGTTATTTTACGTCCTGTTTTCAAAGCGAGTTAGAGGAAGTAATAATTCTCAAAGGCTCTTGACCTCTCCCCACTCAACTGAACGCATGTTCCTTTCCTCACAACCATCCCGAACAAATGCATTACGGCAACGTATCTGACATTGTAACCTGTAGTCTAGGAGACTTCTGAAGAATCGAAGCTGTCGCGCCGTCAGAGCGGCTGGAGGGACTTCTCCTCGAACGTATAGTCGGACATTTCCGATGTATAGTTCGCATCGGAACTGAACAGTTGAAGGTTTTTCACATTTTACAGTGTACAAAAGAAAGCAAAGTGAAGTGTTCCGACACAACGATCCGAAACAATTATGTACATAAACAATATTCTCGTCTTTAAGTCTATCATATTTATATTAGTATATTATAATCGACCTATTAAATAGATTTTTTTTTATTTACATAAACAATGTTTGGACTGCTGTTTGCTACCATCACCAGATAAATTTGTTTATGTACTACAATCACCTGACTATGACAGCATTTAAAGCACTATTTTTTTTCCAGTTTGTAGAAAGAAAGCCGCAATTCTTGTCCAATATTTAAAAAACGGACAGATTTCTCTAGCTCAGCTTTACACGTATTTCTTATTACTCAACATCTCACATTAACGTGAAACCAGTATGTAAAAAGAACTTCCTTTTGCGTATGTGCTTGTAGTAAGGGTGGAATTAGATTAAAATTTAGGGGAACACTGTAGCTTCAAGGATATATACATTGTTAGCTATTGTCATAGACATTAATTAGACACCATCGTCTATATTATTCTACTGCATTTAACTTTAAAATTCTAACTGAAAACTCTTAAAAAAGCTAACACAAAAATATCCAACAAGTAGAATACTCGAAGAAAAACATTGTATAATTAATGGTCGCAAAAAGGAAAGATTTGATTCATAATATGAATAACATCATGCGCAGTAGTTACGTATTTTACTGAAATAAAAGCACTTAAGATTCATGAACTCTGCTATGATATTATTCCATAAATGTCTCCCACATACGAAAGTGGAAAAATAGAATGCTTGACTTTAAATTTCTCTCCGCGTACCTCTATATTATCTCATTATAGCGTATATTATTGTGATTAAAGGATCATTGTGATCAACAAGAGAAGATTTTTTCGGGAGCAAAGAAATCGTGAATTCTAGAATTCCTTTCATGTAAGTATTATTTTGATGCTCACTTTCTTATCACGAACACCATTTTACGGGGAAAGCCTGATGTAATGAGAACAGTCATAATTTAATGATAACCCATCAAAGCTATAATACGACAATACGTTTATTATATTAAACGAAATTTAAAATCAAATGAAAGTAAAAATTTACCTCTTTAAAAGAAAGTAACCATTTTGGTTTCCCACGCTGCCTTTTACAATCTTATCTTACTCCAATTACGTTAATATTTTGGGATTCATTAAGTACTAGTACAAGAAAAAATTTATTTTTGTACTCCAGGGAAAAAAATAGTTAACCTAGGATTTTAAAAGTATTCTGCAGAGGAAAATACACAAGAATTATCTAGAGTATGATAATTTAGCCTCATGTTAAACAGGTTGGATATGTGACTTAGAAATATATTTGACAAAAATTCTGAATTGGCATTTCCTGACAGAAATTTCCAATATTTTGATCCACTGATGATGACGGCTACGCAGTCAAAAACATATTATAAATAAATTGGTTATAAAATTAAATGTTATAAGAAAATTGATTAAAATGTTATAAATAAATTGGTTAGTATGGCAAAACGTGGAAATTTCGTTAATGTAGAAATTCTGAGTTTGTATCCCAGGAAATTTGATGTTTATCACCTTCCATTCTAAACATTTAAGATTACCCTAATATATGACACGGTAATGTGATTTCGAGAGACGTAAAATTTTTGCCAACATCTGAACACCATTTATCATAAATGCTAACAACTTAAGATAAACTTCCCGTCTCTAACGTGGGAGATCGCAAGATTGAATTCTGACTAGAGCGAGTTGTCTCAGTTCGGTTCGATTAGAACGGAAAGTCGTTAAAAAAAACAACTATTCACCCATTATTTATTATTATTAATACTGATAGATAAGTTATTGAGTCAATTCGAGAACATCGACCAGTCAATGACAACCCAACATTAATGTAGTAAGATTTATGAGACCTTATCAGTGCATGTACGTGCAAGTCTATCGGGGAATCCCTAATTCCCCAAGGTAATATTTTTCTTTTCAACTGCAAGTAGCACTGTAAATAAATATATTTAATGATTTGAGTTTTACAAGATAAAAAAAAATGTCTACAAAGTTTAGAGAAAGATACGACAAAACGTAATCAGTTTTCGAGGTATAAAACTTACCAAGGTAACCTTACATCCTGAGGAAATCGCAACACTCAAGACGGAATTAGCGTACCGAGAGCATTTAATGATCTAAGGTTTATGTTAGGGGTTAGTTTTCAATGTAAGTAAGATATTGAGTCCAAATGTTCGACAAATATCTTCATTTATTCAACAAGAAAAATTGATTTGTCTACAAATTTTGATAACGCCGGATAATAAACCTACTTAAACATAAAACACAAACGTTTCAAGGAAACGTAAACTCATAATTTTCCAATCAATTTCCCAAATGAAACGTATTTCGAGTACTGAAGTGTTGGAAGTAAATGTTTGCGTCATGAGATGTCTAGATTCAGGGATTCAATATTCGGTTCTCAGTTATATTTATGTATTAATTCATAAGTTATACCAGGCAGACACGTTCGCGAAACGATGAGAAGAGGATACATCTCAAAACAATTTTTTGGACATTTACAATGTTTTTTCTTCACATTACTTGTAAAACAGAGAGGAAAAAAAATATAATGATGCGAGTGACAAGGAGTTCGTTGGGCAGTCTGTCGAAGACTAAGGAAATGATTTTAATAAGTTGATTTGTCATATTACTCCCTGGACCGATCTTCGTGTGACATAGGTGAATTTTTGTAAACTCTCCTGTTATAATTAATACAACCGAATTTTCAGTATCTGCGAGAATACTAATTCAAATTAACGAACACTATTTTGAAATAATACAATTAAATGAAACAAAAGTTCTTGAAGAATAAATCATAGCAACGTGGAAGAGGAATGAAACACTGAAGCGTTATTCTACCTGAGATCATACGTCTCCTGGATTATCCCTACAATAATACATCTGATGCTTGTAACTGAGAAGCAGATAGATCTCGAAAAATAACATTAATAATCTTCGAAGCTCATAATTCATTACGTTCTCCAGTATAATTTGATGCAATCATCATATTCCAGTATCACGACATTCACAAAACAGTATTCTTTGGATCACCTAATTCACGACGTGTAGTGAACTAACGTACGATTTCCTCTCGTTAATAGCCGAGGGCTCGGGGTTGCACCGCTGCATCCGCCACTCGTAGGATAAAAAGTGCACTACACTCAATTAAGTGGTTTGATTGGTGCACAGCGCATCACGAAGGAACACGAATGTCTTGTCAAAAAGCAGGAAGCGTATCTTCCGTTACTTCGCTAGATGTTCATGAATTGACCGCCTCGCAAGAAGCAGTTAAGAGCCACGACAAATCACCGGCGAACAATTAGAAGGAAATTGACCAGATTGCGTCAATGAAAAAACATAATCCACGACACATTTTCTCGTGACAGTACTGGTACTCGAGGAACAATTTTTTTATTAAAAAGAAAAACTAACACTTTTTTATAAATGTTGGATAAATAATTGCCAATAATAATTCCTTAGACGTTATTCACTGACGAAATCACTCGGGTTCACAGTCACAACACATCTTTAAAAAAAACTCACAAAACAATTTTCGACGAAAACAAAACAAATTATTGTCACACACAAAAAAAAGTGAATGAAAACTCACCAGCACGGTTGGAGGAAGAGTAGCGAGCAGAGGCGTGGCAAGGGCGAAGCGTGTCTCGAGGTTAGACCTTCGTTACAACACGTCGGCGCCGCACGCGGGCATGGCAGCGAACGAATCAGCAGCGATGGGAGCCAGGAATGAGGCAGCACAGCAGCACAGCCAGCGTCGACTCGTTCGCGAGCGCGTGCGCCGCCAGACTGGCGTTTACCGCGCGCGCGGAGCCTCGTCGCAGTCTCCGCCGCCGCCGCCGTCGTCGTCGTCGCCGCCGACACCGCCCCCGCCGCCGTCGCTGGCCGACCGGGGCAATGCACCTGACGGAGGGAGCTCCACACACCACACCGCACCGCACCGCGCGCTCGCTCGCGCCGGCACATGCTCCCTTGGCACCTAGCCTCCACCGCCGGTGAAACCAGCTCCACCAACTCGCGCTGACCCAAAACGCCGCGCGCTGGAGGAGATGGAGACAAGAGATTAAGGTGGAGGTGAGGGTGGCGGTAGGTAATGACGGCCGAAGAGGTTCCTCGAGCGACGGTGCTATATTAGGGTTTGCCGAAAAACATGGGAGTTAGGAGCTTGTTTATGGGTGTTGTTGACGGCCACTAATAAGAAACAAAAACAATATTAGCGTAGAAAATAGTTATGGAAAGAAGGCAAATTTTATATCCTATCAGGAAGTGCGGAACCGGCCCTGTGGCGAGTACTGGACTTTTGTGACATGCGATTGTTCTATAAGATGATATCGAATCCATTTCACCGAACCTCACGTTTCCTGGACCCTATAAAATACGAAAACGATTCTCCATTCATTGGAAGTTCCGTCTGTTCTCGTACTCACAGAAAAATATTTCTCTGTCACTAATCGATATCAGTAGTCATGAAGAATCGTGAAAAATGTTAATAGCTTGAGTAAGGTTTCTATAGCAGGAGATAAGAAATAAGGATTGGAATTCCAACGAGGTGACATATCAATGGTTTGTTATCCACAAAAGAATAATATTTAAATTTTTTTTCTAATTTTGTTCAATAGATTCAACTGAAGTAAAGATCACAGTCATTCTATCGGGAATCGACAAGTTCAAAACCAGTTTTATTGCATTTCCAATTCATGCTCTCCATGAAAAAAGTTCTTGTTTCGATTCTGAATCTTGTTCGTAAACCATTCATCACAACACTGATTTTCTTTAGCCATCCTCTATTCTTTTTATCTCTTTAAATACTTTGTTCCGAGTCTGATTCATACAGTGTTTTGCCAATGGACTTGCGCTGCAAGGAATTCCATCTCATAAGCAAGAGTTTAATTTTTGTTTTCTTTTGAGGTATTATCTATATGATTTATAGTTTAACCTGTCTCGAATATTTCCCTCTCCAACACCCCATCTGACAACAGTAGAATAGTGTAGGTGCCTTCGATCCTTTTGTACTGGTGACTGGTTGATTTCTATTGGGACTGAATGAGGTTATCTGCTAGGGATTATCCTCCCTATTTCAGACGAATTTTGGGCCTCATATTTCAGGACAACCAATATCTATCATTCACAAAATATCTATCATTCACACTATAATTCCATAAAATTATTGCTCGAACATCGCCTGCAAAAACTATTACCATATGAACCCGATTATCGGCGTCGCGATTATCGGCGATGATGCATTTAATGCGTGCAATGCATTAAAAAAATTGTTGAACGTTATATCTTACTGGATATTTCAAATTACATTATACAAACTATTGAAAACATTTACAGTAGTAACCTAGAGTATCTCCACTAAGTATAATGTTTGCTTAAGATAGGGCATTATTGGGCTGAATTGAAGTGAATCACAGTGCAGCAATAATAATGACGTTGCAAGCAATAATAATGTTTGATTACTCGCTGCATTTCCATGGAAATGAGAAGCGCATTCATATACTCTTCTTGTAAATTTACTACCGTATTCGATGAAATATTGTGTGTTTAGAACAAGATTTGTGTGCTGACTATGACGAAGCGTGTGTGTTTTGAGGGTTAGTGAATTGCGACCATCGATATAAATTTCATGATACTAACAACTTGACATCCTAGTCCAACTTGTAAATACGTTATGTTTATAAAAAGGGGTTAACTCAAATTAAAACATAGAAAATACTCTTGTCTCTAAGTTGGTTAGGCATGGGCAACGTCTCCAGTCAGAGGAATGTAAAAGCCTTTGCCGAACCCAAGTACTACCAAGAAAAGAAATAGAATAAAGATAAAGAAGAGAAATTAAATAGAAGTATATAAAAACAAGAAATATTTTTTTAAGATGTATAAAATATATTAAGCAAAATTAGTCATATTTTCCGTCTGCATAGATAATTTATAACAAATATAACGACTCTATTTTTATGAACAGACATATTTACACTAAAAACACAAATAAATAAAATAACATACAACGTTTCAATTCTTTTTGTTGACAACTGATGTTATCATCATTAGGCAAATTGACAAATGAAGATAACATCAGTTGTCAATTTTCCTGATGGTGATCAACAAAAAGAATTGAAACGTTGTATGTTATTTTATTTATTTGTGTTCTAGAGTAAATATATGTCTGTTCATAAAAATAGATTCGTTTCATTTGCGATATTAACCAAAGATATATACAAAATATCTCATTTTTTAAATTATGAATTATGTCATATATTTTTGATGTACAAAATTAGGTGAAGTTGCCAGGTAACTAATTATAAGTAAAGATATCTCGGAATTCAATAAATGGACTGACAAATAAAGGAGTCAAAATATAAAAGAAGCCATGAAATAATTAAAGAAGAGGGTAATTTTGAGGGTGTATCTCGTAATTACTCCCGATATGCAGCAGGGCTTGCGTTCGGTCCTCATTTCAATCAAACTCGGTGTGACTTCTGCTGGGATTTCGCTAACCTACTTCGATACTTTCAAAGTACCCGGAAACTCACCATTTCTTTCTCTACCATACTTCCCTTCAAAATATGGTTCGGTGGAAAACCATGGCATCATGGTCCTAATCACTAAATCATAACTAAGACAGTGCACAATTAATAGTGTCATTCCATTCGGAATAAAAGATTAAGTCATTAGTCTCAACATGGTACCAAGCATGTCTACATTCAATTTGGTTGGCTTTAAGATATGGTGTGTATTTGGCACCCCTGACGATCCACGTAAAATATTATTGGCCAACGTGTCCCATTCTCCGAGCGCCCAGACCAGCACCAAATTTACATACTAGTTAATTTTCCACCACAACAAGGAAGCAGAGGTGGAAAGATAAGACATGGGATCATCTCGAGATTGTATGATTCGAAGTCTGAAACTATACCTTATTTTTCAACACACTGAGAAGTATTATAGGACATTTTACAAAAACATCTGGACAAAGATGAAGGAAATGAATTCTCGGTATGAAATAGAGCCAGATTTCATGAGAAATATTCCCAACAGTTTCCGTAAAATTGTCAGTTATATTGAAAGGTGAATTCCAAAAAAGAAAATTTTCATTATGGTACTCAAAAGAGATCACTGAGTTAGGGCGCTAGCATTGCAAAGAATTTTTTCTGTGCGTCATTTAGATCTTTGCCATTTAGCTTCAAATTCTGTGTTTAAATTAAACTCTCTCAGTGTCTCTAGTAGAATTAAAATTCATTTCGAATTTCACAATGATCGCAATGAACTAAACAAAGAACTTGAGATAGAAACTTGTACAGAATAACGTAAAAACTCAACAGAGAATTGTTACTATCCAGTTTGCATGCACTTAGCACTTCGCACATCGTTATAAATCTTGGTCAGAGCTTGGCTTCACTTTTTCTGTGTATATTTTCCCCAGAATGTTCACCAAAAGTTATAAAGTATTTTCCCTTTACTATCTGCTCCAATATATCGAGAACCAACGTTAAATATACGTTAGATAGCAAATTCGTTCAAATTTTGATCTCCTAGAATTCATTCCCAATATATTTTATTCACAAATTTCTGTCACATAAAAACATAAGTAAGACATTAAAAACCAAATAATCTATGCAAGTTAATTGTGTTAATAACATACATTTTTTTTAATAAAATGGAATTAAGCGTGATTCAAATACAATACCACTTAAATACAATTACATTTGTAGTCTTGTTTTTAAAAATTTAGAGGTTTATATAGATTTTTATAGTTTGCACAAAAATTGACGATATTTAAATCCACAAGTGTTGGGCATCAGGGAAGACATCTACCCATACTAACAGCTAGGCCGTCAGGATGACACATGTCGATTACAAATAAAAAATTATTGACTCAAGGCGTGCGTCATTGGATGAATGTTTGGTCAGTAGAAGTGCATCTCAAAAGACAAAATAAATGTTAAGGAAGCGGCTACAGAAAACAGCAAAATTTACTTACTGCAGATATGAATAGAACATTTTGAAATGGATTACAAGATACCATTGTATAGTCAGGCAACTTGTAAGAACGTTATTTCTTCATAAGTACTGTTTATGAGATTAGTTTCTCAAGACGTCTGCAGTATGGTAATGAAACAGTGGTATCAAAAACCATTCAAGAACCAAATATGTATTTCAGTACTATAAACGAAAGACAATGAAATATATTCAGAGGTTAAACTGGATTCTCCAACAATTTTTTTAGATTAAAATAGCAAAAGAATGAAATTTACACTTGTTTAATTTTTTTCTTTTCTTCGTGCGAAATTTTTTTCTTCGTTTTATGGGTCGTGAATTCGATTGAATATGAAAAAGACCATTTCAAGAGTATTTATTTATCATTTGAACTTCATGACGAAGCTGACATAGTCGGAACTCAAACATCGAGACATTACAGTAAATGACAGATTGAGGCAGTCTAAAGGAAATTTCAATTCCCCTACTCCTGTAAATTTCTATGAGTTATAAAAATTATTTTGCTGTGGTAGATTGAAAGTGCTTATTTCAAATTATTATTTTTTTGTTACTTTTTTATCAAATGAGAGTTAATGTTGAATTAAGAGGAAGTTTTTGTTATCTATCTCTGGAATTACTCCCCAAAATTCTTAGATTTAAGAGTATTGCATGGTAAACTAAACACATTTGCATGCTGAATGAGGTACCCAACTAGAAATATAAACATTTTTACGACTTAGGTTCATGTTTTGCATTGTTATTTACATTTCTTATAATGTACATATTGTATTTCCTTCGTGATCTTTGCAATAAATACCTACTTACTTCATCATCATATTTACAAAATAAAAAGTTTGTCTACGTATTTTTTTAATGTAACAAACCACGTGGTAATTGTGTTTTACTTTTTGGTAATTATATTTAAATAAAGTGATTATACAGAAATTAGTAAGAAATAAGACTATTCGAATAAAAACTAATATAAATTCGAATAATTCTAATAGATATATGCACAGATTATAAATAATATAAAAGTATGGAAAGAGATGTTGTGGAAAAACACTCATGTTATCCTTAATATTTATTGACTTATTATTTACTACTATTTCTATTTATTTACTTCTTAATTTTTATTTACTAATTTACTCGAGAGTGAGTACAGATTGTAGAGCAACCATTGTACTGACGAAGGTGAAGACCGAAACATCTTCTCTTCAAATTTGTGACTCATACTCATCTCATTTTCTTTTTCTATTACTCTTAATATTTGAAACTATTATTTCTATACAACTGTGCCATACGTGAAATAAAACTCCATGAAATGATGCACAACGCAATAGACAATAATCTGGTTCTAATGGTTCTGTAATATTAACTGTTAATTTCGTATTGAATAAGAATGCTGTTTGTTACATTTACATCTTCTTCTCATGGCGTCACTAGCTCATGACGTCAGTAACTCATTTGTTCGACCAACATTTCGTTTATTTTTTGTCTTCACATACTTTATTTTTCTCTGGTAGCCCAAGTGCAGCAGAACAATTACTAAGAGCTCTTGTCTTTTCCTTAAAACATTGCCCCAGTATTCGCTCTGAATGTCCGGGAAAGAAGTGTGACAATGCACGGAAATTGAGATGAACTTTTTAGTAACTAATGCAGACCCTGAGAGCTCGAGTAAAGCTTTCCTCTCTCCGTCGCAGATTACAGTTACGAGACAGTTAAAATTTAATTTTAAAATCAAATTTATGTATTGGTTGAGATGAGTTGGATGAGATACAGTATGAGAAGTCGAGAGAGAAAAATTACTGATTTTTCTAATTGAAACAAATAAAAAATAAAATTACAAATGAAAGGAATAATAATGAACTAAATAAAGGTTGCAATGTGGGAAGCGACTGTGTGGAAAAAAAGGAAAATGAGAGGTGAATGTACAGCTAGATTAACATAGCTCCAATTACATACTTAAAAAAACATTTAAACCTGTTGAAGAATAAGAGAAAACTGGACGGTCCATGAAAAGATATCCCAGTTTGCAATACTCAGTAGGGAAAAAACGATTTCGTAGCAAAATGAGGAAAATAAGGTGAGGATGAGCAATTACTGTTTTTGTATGAATCATAATGAAAATAATTTGTTTATTGATAGTGAACATTATTTTTTATTGAACTAATGGATCACTCATTATAAATTCTAATTATACATTTGCAACGAAATTGTAGAGGAAGTAACATACAAAACTTCTTCGGACAGTATGTACTAATAAGAGAAACTTTAATTCACGAAAGCTATTATATATAGTGCTGTAAAATGAGTGTTGTGGAATAGAAGGTTTAGTGCTTCATGGTAGCATATGCTGATTACATGGTGTTGTAAATAAAACCTGTAAATGTATAACTTCTGAAGAAGGAAATAAATTTATGAAACGTCGGCAAATACAAAAATATTTCATTGATTTTACTTCAAATTCTCCAAAAATTATTGTTCAAAATATTATACAAAACCTCTTTAAATATAATGTTGGAGGTAAAATGACCTGTCTGTGCGTTATTAGATAAGTATCCCTTCTTATCACGTATATAATTTAGAATTATGACTGGGAAAGAAGTAATTTGAAAGAGGAGTGCGGGAAGCAATCGTCAGAGATCTATTGTGGGTTCGTCACGTACCCCTTCATTTAAGTCTTTGGCTTTTAAACAGGTTTTTAAAGAAGTGGTACAGTATAAAATGATAAAATTAAGATTCCGTCTTTGTACGGAAAATTATCTTTGTAATGATACCTCAATTTTTCCTCTCAGTTATCTTTCACTGGAGTAAAAGGGATTTTTTTCGAATATGTACAAATAATTGTCGTTTTCTATTCGATTATTTAGGGGATAATTTGCAGTGACACTACAACAAAACCAATTATTCTATCGAGCGATCCCGGCGTTCTCCGGCAATCGGGAAATTGGTGTATCAAAAATGAATAAACGAAGGGGGAAATGAATGGCAGGAGGAACGGAAGTACTCAAAGAAAATCTATCACAGAAACTCTTTGTCACCTTCGGCAAATGCTGTAGTTGGAATCGCGTGCTCCAGAGAAGAAAGTAATCGTATCAACTGTTACATCAGAGGTCGCACCAGAGAAAACAAGAAAAGAAAGAGGCATATCCTCAGAATAGTGATAAAGAAGAAAGAGCTCCAAAATAGAAGCATAGCGTCACCACGTCGAGGCACATCTTTCACTATACCACTGTCAAGAACACGTCTCGAATATTAAATATCACAATAAACATAATTTTCACTTTGCCCACGTGAATATTGTTCTACATTAAGCCAATCTTCAATACACTAATACATTTATACGGTAAAAGCGGCAAGATCTGGCAAGACTACTATAAATAAAGGTAAAAGTACCTACCTGAAAATTTCTGAGGATTGATTTCAATTTTGTCTTAAACTAAGCGTACGGAATGAGCAATTACATTATGTATTACATTGGTCATACGTTTCATTCCACTAGAAAGTTTGAGAAAGAAGCAGTAAAATAATTGCTCTCTGCTGCTTTAACACATCTAGTTACTGTTTCAACAGTTTAATTAAAACCATTTATTAATATACATTATTAAACATATGGAGAATAATATTTTGGAAAAACAAAACCCGAAAAAAGGAGAACGATAAAATAGAAGCACCCAAAATCGATACATGATGCAAAATTGCATCATATTTTTTACGAGAATATATATGATTATTATTATGATAAAATAATATTTTTTTAAACAATGAAAAAATATTTCATCGTCAAAAAAGCTATTAAAACTGCGAACGAGCTCATGGAGGTAAAATAAGTTAATTTACGATATTGTTTCTGTATTTACTAATAATTTCTTTCTTTAAACGAAATAAATACTAAAGATATAGAAGCGCACACGAGAAAGTATGTGCAATAGTTTTGCATCACATGGTTTGATGGAATGACATTTTTGAGGGTAGGTTATGCCATAACGTACGTAACAGATATGGACCGTCAATAAGATTAATTCTAAGATTGAATACTCCTCTATGGGTTGTTTTATACATTGGAGGGTAATATTTGTCAAACACGTATATTGGCCACCGAATATCTTGTAGGATTGGATATAAAAAAGAACTATTCTCAAAAGGTTTTGAAATTTAGTTATGAAAAAATATAATTCTTTCCCAATAAACCACACTTAGTTGACCTTGTGGCTAAGTTGATCAAGGTATAGGACGTCTCTCTTGTCGCCAAATATCCTGTCGTCAAATTCTGGCGTTATCATTTGCTGTTCCCATGTTACAAAAGGTAAAACCACCACAGTGAATGAATGGAGAAAAGATTCACCCTATTTATAGATTCATTCATTAAATAGATTCCAATTAAGATGAGATTGACAGTTGATGAGTTATATATTTTGTTATGTTTTTAGGTTTCATTACGATTTGAAATAGTGTGTTCAAGATTTTCTTAAAGGATATTATTTTACTAACGTATTTTAGTAAGGTATAGATTCTCCAGAGTGGCAAAGTTAAGAAACGGGGAAATCATCTGATCTGTGGTCAAAAAATGAAGGAAGAAAAAAGTATGTACTTAAGCATCACTTTCCCGTCGTATTTATTATTCCGTGCTTTACCATCTCAACAGGTTTCTATAATGGCTGCCATACCCTCCCGAATCTCCTTGGTTGATATATTGTAATACTTTAATTGTCAGACAATACAATCCTTTGCATTATTCTTCTTTTTTCTTAAATACGAAAAAAATACTCGTTGAACAAAAAACTTCAAAAGTATTAAAGGTATTAATTGTTCATAAAGTTCTAAGACGAAGTGCATTGAATGGTTACTACATTTGCGTAATCTGATCCTTTATTACGATTAAAAGTCGCGGAAATATGAGGAAGAATGTGTAGACTTCAAGGTCTTAATGAGATCTATATATCTATATATTTAGATTGATCTATATATCTAGTTGAACCATTGAATAAAATAGACACGGTATTTATCGTGAAGGTTCACTGTCAATAGATAAAAGAGTAAATTTAAATAAAACTATAAGAAAAAAAGATGAAATAAAAAAATTAATAAATTGCCTCGCTTCATCACGTATGTGGTGATAAAAGTTTAGAAATATATATCTAATCAATAAACATAAGTTTAATCAAATTAGTTCGGTGAACATTAATTAACTACCATTTCTAATAACATTATATATCTTTCTCTTCCCTGTAAAAAATTCCCTTGCTGTGGTGAGTCACAATGGAGCCATGTTGTCCACATTCATTCACGATGTCGCTACTGAGCTTTTCTCTCCCCTCCCTAACCCACTGAACCGCTTTCATCTTCCCCCTCTCTTCCGACGCTTTGAAATCTGCGTAGGCAAAAGAGGGCGCTCTCGTGCAGTGAGGATGAAGAAGCGCGGGAAATGAGTATCCTGCATACAGTAAGGATACATTGGGCGCACGGAGAGAAAATCAGGGTTTCAATATTCTTTAAATGAAGGGAATTTTTTTGTCGCCTCCCCCTTTTTTTGAGAGAAGATGAAAGAGAGCGGCAGGAGCAGCCGTGGGAGCACGGGAAGTGGTCGTTAATAATAAATTTAGTAAAAAAAAAAAACAGTTACAAACTGCGTATGACCACGCGGAGAACAATAAACTAATTTAATCACCGGAAGTGACTATATGTATTTAAAAACGACCAGTAATGTTGTTAATCTCTCTATACAAAGAATGTCTCGGGCGGTGTATGTTTCTGCGTCTTTTATAAGAATCTCGTTTTAAATCGAGTACGATGAAAATTTGCACACTTGAGATTCAAAACTGTGGAAAGAGCGCTGTCTACTTGAGGTTTCGAAAATCCACCCCCATTCTCCAGTTTCATTACTTTCTAATTATTGCTTTCTTCGGTATATCTCACGAATTGATTGATATATCAACTTGATTTATATACCTTAGCATTGCTGATTTAAATATACAGAAACGGGATTTTGGGTTGTTCGATATTTTACTCTGTGGGTGTAGGGGGTAAAATCGCTTTCATTTTGGTGTGTATTTTATAAGAATCTGATGCGTTTCACTCACTCGCAAGTTGTAAATGCGTCGAGGCTCACTCTGTTTGGAAATCGTTTTAAGAATACTCACTGTAACAAGCATTACTTCCCCAGCGTTCTTGCAGGAAGGGAACTATCGAGACACTGTAATGTAAGCTTTTTTCGCGATGGCTTCGACTCTGCGGCACCTTTGGTTAATCGGAGCGTAGTAATTGCCACATGATCGTTTATCGAGCGTCCTAATTCATTCTCCTGGGCAACGCCAATGCTTTATAAAGTTTTATTGTAGCTTACCTTTGACTACAGTAAAGTGCAATGTCTGCGGCATTGGTAGTTTTTTAGATTCATATTGAACCACAGCAAATGTTTGAACAACATATAAATAATATTTCAGTTAAGACTGACATTTTAACTCTCTTGAATTACGGTAAATATAAATTGCCTTGGATAGATTTAGAGAACGTTATGATACTTAAGCTAACAAGTCGTACAAAATACAGACAAAGTTGTTGAAAGATATCAGGCTCCGAGTGAAACTGGGAAAAAACAAATTACCAATACCAAAGCCAATAAAAAAATTGATTTTCTTTTCGAAAATTTTTAGCTTTCACTTGAAATAAAAACGGGAGAAAATTTGAAAGTTAAAGTTTCCAAAAACGAAAACAACTTATTTGTCTACTAATGAATAAATCACCATGTCACAGAATGAGAGAAAATAGATTAGGTTGGGGTTGAACAATATTTCAATGGAGTAGATGAAACTTTGTCAGCAGCAGTCGTATCATATTAATTTCTTCACTACTAAGATTCAGTTTAGAAGACTACTTGGGGCATTTTTACAAAATTTTACAAGTAATCCTTTCTATCAAATAGAAAATAAGAAAACATCAGCTGATTTTCTTAAATCATTTTCGAATCTAAAAAATAAAATAATTAGAAAACAATTCTAAAACAAGACGAATGTATTGAAATATTGTAAATTAATTATAATGTTATCTATATTCAATGAACCGTCACATCATGTAACAATGACATTAATTTCAAAAGAGTCTCGACCCAATCTCAATAACCAGTTTATTTTATAAAATTAGGGGTCAACAATATGGAGTATACAAAAGAGTATGTATTCTATTATTGTACTGCGAGGAACCATTATTGCGTGAAGCCCACATCCGATGTTTGCGACACTGCTTTGCATTCGTTCAGTTGTTTCGTGTGGACTAAAGGAAACTAAAGTTGCGCAGTATTCGTAGTGAGTGTAGAATTGATTTGGAAAATGGCTGATTCATTTGCTGCAGGTGATAAAGTATTTGCCAAAATACGTGGTCATCCGCCGTGGCCAGCACGAATTGAGGCCGTAATTTCTACAATTTCGGATAAGCTTCGATATCACGTGCTTTTCTACGGGACTCTCCAAACAGGAATTTGTAAACGTCAAGATCTGATCAAATACAATGAACAAACACGAAACTACTGTTCGCGATCCAGGCGAAAAATGTTTGATGTCGCTCTAGCTCAATGTAGAGGATTAATACCTTTACCAGAACATTTTGAAAGATCTCGTCGTACACTGCATAGAAGTGAAATACATGGTACGTTTAAATTCAAGGAAAATATAATCAAGAATATTAATAGTGAAAAATGGAAATTAAATGGAAGTGGGAAGCATTTTCGAAGAAGTGTCAAACAATGTACTTCCTCGTCGCAATCCAGCCTTTCACCAGGAACTCCTAATACTACTCCACAATACGAGCTAGTTAGTCGATCAGGCCGCAAAATAACACCGAAGCGGTTTGCCGATAATGAAAGATATAGTCACACATGCCATCGCAAAAGAACCCACGTGCGAAGAAATAGTACCAATGATGCTCCAAGATTGATAGAAGAAACAAAGATTGTTGATAAAGGAGTAAATTATAGTGAGTATCATATAAAGAATCATAAAATCCACGAAGGGAAACTAATGGTTCGTTTCATGAAAGTCAAGAGCTCAATTGTTTCCGAAGAGAAGAGACACACCAAGATTTCTTTTAAAAAGGATGAATCCCAAGTCGGCAAAAATTCCGGGGAATTTACACCAAGAATCAATTATTCACTTCCTAGACAATCGAACAATCTGTTGAGATATTCTTATGTGAAAAATGGAATAAAAGCTAATGCCAAAATCTCTGACACTACGTGCAGTAACATTTTATACAGACGTGTCTTGGCTTCGGAGGAACGTAAAAGAATCAAAAAGTATGAAAATATATTGAAGAAGATAAAAGTAAAGAGGGAGACCAGAACAGCTTGGCTTATCACAGAAAAGCTTCTCATGGAATTGGAACGTAATATAAGGATCACTCTCATTATAGAGAAAGCAGATCCCCAAAAAGCATTAGATTATGTGAATGAGTTAATCCACGTCAATATCGAACCACTGATGCTAAAGAAGCATCCAAGGATCGTCGAAACAATCGACAAAGTTAAAAGATTTCATGGAGGTTATGTTGATGGTCATTCTGAGGAAGAGAAGATCAAATACGAGGCATGTTGTAAAGAGTTGCGTAAGAAAGCAAAAAAATTAATTGATAAATTTTCAAAAATGTTTAATACCCCAGTTGGCACCAGATTTCGAGAATTTTTCGACAATCTTGTGACAAAATTTTTGAAAACTACCAGGCACTTAAACATAGCTCAGTTCTACGCTCTCATGATCGAACCAGTACGAGCTAGAAGATCTAAGGCGTCTCCGACAAGTGGTTCGAGTGATCCACAGAAGCAGGCTGCGGAGCAAGTTGCGGATAAGACACTAGTTGAATAAGATAATTAATTAGTCGGACCAGGTTAAAATATTTCCTCCTCCAAACAATTTGTGTGTGACTGAAATGATTGTTTCATGATTTCTACAGTCACACAAGAGTGAGACCTCATCAACAAGGCGCTTTGTCATGTCATCCTGTGAATCAAGATTAGAGAAACGGTGTGATTTATCCTGTTGAGAGGACTTGAGTGAAGTAAACATAAACTGTAAAGAAGATGTGAAGGTTGGTAGTGAATAATCGTAAAGATACTTTTTTTCTGTTTCTCATTAGTCCTCATAAATTTCAAATTTTTGTAGATGTTCTCACAAGAAATATAAATTTATTTCAAATAATATTTATTCGTCTAAATATCTTTTTTATTTGAACTACTGAAATTGCTTGCACGGAAAAAGAAAGTGACTTAAGATAAAGTAGATATGAAAATTACCTCAAACATGTTGATATAATACCCCATTTTTTATTTTCTTCCATTCACTTTATTAAAGTTGATTTTAGTAAATAGTGCTCGTCGTCTTCGAGAAATTTATTTTTCCTATGTGTTATTTTCGTATTATTTGATGTCGATCAATGTGAATCAACAATTTCTGTAATTTTTCTAAATACTTTACTGGCTTACAATAATGTATATGTATTACTATAAATATCACATAATGTTTATAATTAAGTGAGATGAAATTTTGGTATCCCATAAATCACTCTAAATTTCCTCCTAATCCTCGACGGAATTTGATTTCAAACGTAGGAAGAACATTATTTTGAATGTCCAGTTGCTAGTCCTCTACTAATATATTTAATTTCCAAATGAACGTGATGTAGATCTTAAATGTTCTAATCAGTCCCTTCCAAGATTAAATTCTCAGATGATGAAACTTCTCATCAGTTTTTACCACTTGTTTGGGTGAAATTATTAAAACTCAAAAATTCTTTTAAAAAATACTCAAATTTTTTCATATGGTCCATGCAAGGTTGGAAGGAAACTTTGATCCCATATTATTATGAAGCGTATGACATATCTCATCACTCATTGCATAAAAGCATATTATTTGCAAATATAAATTAAACACGTTGAAAGTTCATAGAGGTTCCTCTAACTACAGTTTGCTAGTTTTATTCCAATTCTGGAAATATAATTTTTATTCGCTGGTCTTCATATTCACAGCAAATATGATACCGTTCTATTTTCTTCTCTCTGCAATTTTGTTAAGTCTGGAGTGTCAGGAAGAAGTATCATTTTCCCCCCTTATAATATGCATTGTATTTGTTAAATCCTGTGTCATAAGCCTTCATTCAGGAAATATTGTTAAAAATCTAACACCCTTCACGAGTGAAGTTTGAGGTGATTGCTGTTGCAGCAGCACTCGCGGATGGATAAACGAAAATTAACGGTTAGGATACTTCAGCTTTCCAAAAATATTCATGAACTTAAATTTAAAAATTGTGCAAATTAATGTAATATTTTTCAGGTACAGAATGCTTTTTGTGATTATTATATCAAGTAAAATTATTTTAATGTATTTAGTAAATATATTGTCGAGTTGTTTAAGCTTACACTTTTCGTGAATTTTTAAAACTGTTTACCTAATAGCATTTAACCTTTAAAACCTGATAGCATTTCTGTGCCTCCTTATATTAAACCACGGATGTATTAACTAGATCAGCGATTTGTATTTTGAAATCATTTGCAAGAGTAAATGATTCGTAATTTTCCTCCTTTCCAATTCTTTATAGAGAATGTTTTAGTAGGTGGTATCAATATTAACTTATGAGAGAAAGATATTGAGTACAACATACACACGCTGGTCATTCCTTCGCGAGACAATTGTTCTCAATTTCCACTCCGTGGACTCATAGTCACTGTGAGACACCAGCGCTCGAGAAGCTAATCCTGCGTTTCTCACGCTTCTGCATTGACACAACCCGTCGCGTGATACAACCGGATTTCACCAAAATATGAATATATGAATAAATATTAAATACGTAACAAAGATGATGCTTAGTCTCTTGTGATGTGAAAACTTCAAACTGGTGAGGAGGTAAAATTTATTTTCTACGAAAGAGTGGTACGAATCGCAAAATAAAGTAGGGGAGAAGGAAGTAAATAAGAACAACTGGTGATGACTGTCCGTGACATTTTAGCTGTACATCATGATCATTTCAAAAATCTTTTGTATTTATAGATTTTGTTGCAACACATTTAGTTCAGGCATATTAAAAAATGAAAACAGCTGATTTTAGGGCAAATTTATAACATGATTACGAGCAGTTTATTTAATCTGTTACTACAATTATTAAATTAAACATTTCGGGTCTCTAATAACATTTTATATCATGTTTTGCTCGACATAATGGGATAGTGAACTTGGAAATAGTAGGCCTATAAAGTTATTAATTATTTCTTAAATCGTGTTTTGGCCTATAAAGTTATTAATTATTCCTTGAAATATGTTTTGGGAGTAATTGCGGACAGTGCATTTTTCATTTGAATCAATGAAGGGTAATTATTACAAGTATTTTCATACAAGCGTTATTATTGCTTTTATATTTTGGATACATTTTAGATAACTAAACCAAAAAATTTACAATTTCTGAAACTACTTATTTGTAACTAATTGATAAGTCTGTCCATCACTACCCCCTTGAAATTCGCAATTACCACACTTTTCGAAAGTATATGACACAATTTTAATGTAGAAATTATCAAGCTGTCACATAATAGCAATCAATGCAAGAATATAATGAATCAGAATTTGACTTATTGCAATAATGTAAGCATAATTTCCAATTGTCCTTAAGTGCCCACTCCCCTACTACTCAATCATGCGCACCCCTCTGGTGATGCAGGTGGTAGTGTTGTCGCTCATCAGCTAGTCATCCCGGGTTCGATTCCCGATGGGGCCAGGTAATTTGTAGCTTTTTACATTAATGTCCCGGTTCATGAACTTAAGCAAATCTTCCAGCTCCTCCTACTATCAATTACTCCAACTCTATTACTAACCACTTCTACTAATCCCTCCACATGGGCCAAGTTGTTGGTAAACCCAGCTAACCGGCCCACCTATTAACAATAATCTCTACTACCCAACTCATATCTCCTATCGCTCCATGTAGATAAGCTTCAATAGCACGCTGCATTTCCCACGTACAAATACAAATAGTCATGCGCGAATTTCTTCGTTTTAGTGGAACATATCGATGCCAGTACAACTAAGGCACCAATCTAGTATTTCAAATTTCTCGCGACACGATTTCAAAGTGCCAATACCTCAGGAAAAATCGAAGAGTGACTTAAGATCGCTTTGCACTTAATTTAAGTCAAGTCATAACGATCAACTTGTAACATAGTTATTTTAAAAATTAGAAAAAAAAACTTCCGACTCCATCTTTTAAAATAAGTTTTAAAAAATATTCGTAAAGTAATTTATTTTCTAAAATAAGTAATTTTCTCATAAGACAATTCATTTCATTCGACTTATATAGCGTATATTTTGCTTAAATAGCTGTTAAATTGTGTTTTAAAAGCTAAAATCGATACAAGCATGTATTATAGATTCCATATACAAAATGTTAGGTGTTTAAAATTTTGTCGACAGGACCACCTTAAATGTTACAAACAGTCTTATAATCTAATAAACTGGCAGCAATTTTTAAACAAATGTTTGCTGACACAGTTGGATCTCGCGATACTGTAGGAACTCCATCCTTGTTATTGCATTTCCATTGAGAGATACAGGGAAGTTGAAGGTCCCATTGAACAACTCCTAACGAATCTCGACGTGAACGTATTGTAATCTCCGCCACCCTGACAACCTGAGAACCTCCGGAGCACTTAGATTCATCACTTCCGACGGCAAAGGAAGTGACGTCATGTGTGACATAAAGCCGCAGCGGCGCGTGAAGACTCATCTCGTGCGACGACACGCCTTGTGCTGCGACGAGCGAAAGGTTCTTCATATATCTGATCGAAGTACCAGACAGTCATCCGAATATATTACGGACTAGCAAATCTACCCGGTATTTGAAAAGAAACTTCACAAGCCTAACTGCATATTCAAAACTGTAAAACAATTTACAAACAAAACATGAAAATTTTAAAGTATGTATTTTTTTCCATTGTAGAGAAAAGTAGATAAAGTTAATTAATATATTTTACCATACAGAGTGTATTAAAACACCTCTCAAAAGGCCAGGATTAACCTGTACGCAACGATGAATAAAACTTCCGAGTGAAGTGCAACAATGGATTCTTATAAAATACACATCAACATGAAAACCTGAAAACGATTCTATCTTGTACACCCACTATAGAGTAAAATATCGAAAAATCCTAAATCCAGTTTTTAGATATTGAAATTAGCAATGTTGATGTACAAAAATAACTTTGATATCTCAATCAGTTTGTGAGATAAATCGAAAAAAGCGAAAATTAAAAAGTAATGAAAATGGAGGATGAGGTGGATTTTCGAAATCTCAAGTAGACAGTGCTTCTTTTATTGCCTTGAAGGTCATGTGAGCAAATTTTCATCATGCTCGAATTAAAACTACAACACCGCCGGGGACAATATATATAGTTTCCGATTTAAAAATGTCGTACAGAAGTTTTGTTGAAATGATGACTAGCCATGGAAATTTTGAGAGATATTTGAAATGGTGAGGCTTATTTACTCAGATGAGATGAGTAAGGCGAGAAGTCGACGATCCATAAAGAAATGGTGAGAGACTCCCACGCAGATATCACGGACGTTGAGCAGACTTTCAACGTTGATATCGAGTCGTAGGACGACGTCGAATAAACGACGTATTACCCGGAATATAAAGTCGAGACAACGTTATGTGACGACGATAATAACGTTGTTTCGACGTTGAGATACTCCGTTATATGACGTTGAGACGACTCTGTTATAATAATACTTATAATAGCGCATGGGTCTCCGCTACCGATAATTGGTGGTCCCGCGGCCCCATTTCTCTTTAAATGGTCGGAACCACATCCGTAATTTCCATGTTCCGTCTTTCACTGCATCGGGTAGTGGAAGTTGGAACTACTTGGGGGCATTTTTCGCCAAGAATTAATTTTACCGAGAACATCCTATCTTTTACTTGTTTACGGAGATTACTATTTTACGTGTTTACTATTCATGGAACTAGTAAGACAGAGCATTAAAAAAGGATAAAAACTTAGCATTTATCACCATGTTGGAGTAGCTCTTTGGTAGCGTTATCGTCTTGAGATACAAAGGACCCTTGTTCAAACCATGCTGTAGTCGAACTTGGGAGACGGCATTGTAAAACAACGTTCTTATAGGAATGTGTGTTACAAGTCATAAAATTATGAATTTACAAGGTAAGACGATGGATAATAAAAATGATAATTTAACATTTTCAAGAAAGTCGCGACGTTGTTTTGGCGTCGTTACCCGGCGTCGAATAAGCGTTTTTTTACGACGTGAAGACGCCGTTCTCGGACGTTAAATGTGTACGCGTTGGCAACGTCTTCACGATGTTTTTTGACGTCGCCACGACTTTGACGACGTCCTTACAACTCGAAATTTCTACGTGTGCTTAGACATCTTGCAAATAATTTTATAACTTACAAAATAGGGCTTTGATTATTTATTTATTTTTAATTTTAGATATTTAGCGAATGGATGTTCGTTCAAGGCACTTTCATGTTATTTCTTGAGAGATCATTCTATTCAGCGAGAAAGTGGGCGTCATACTTGTAAGGCGATATGGAAATAATTACAGAATAGTGTACATACCGAAAACTATACTTGTCTAGTGGAAAGAAACTTCAAGAGGGTACTTCACACGATGGAATTTTCTCCAAAGTATCGGCAGCATTAACGGAAAAAACGCGGTAATAATAACCCCACCATGATCAGATTCCTATAGAGAGTTTTTCTCTGTTGTTTTCCTTGGGGTGGTAGATACAGATAACATGAAACAGTTTAGATGAATTATCTATATTTTACATCTATTGAACGCAGTTGCACTATCACTTAAATGAGTGAAAAATATATTAGGTTATTTGAAACCTCATAAAAATATCACCCAAAAATAATCACTCGCGAGTACGGAACGTTTTGCTGACCAGCCGATTTAAGAAATTACCAATCGACACTATTCAGTCCCGTCAATAGAACGGACATTTGACGGGACAAGTAATGAAAGATTAAGTCTTGCGTATTCTTGCTTTGCTTTCAAACAATACTTTAAAAAATAAATAAAATACCAACCAAACAACTAGTTATTGCAACGTCAACAGCGGTGAAAGTTGCGACGGACCGGGACTCGAACCCGGGACTACCTGCTCTAGCCGCAGGTGTGCTATCCACTGCACCAACCGCCTCGACCCCCAAGTCCGTACGCAACTTCCACCTGGCGGTGCAGTGGATAGCACACCTGCGGCCAGAGCAGGGAGTCCCGGTCCGTCGCAATTTTCATCTGGCTGCTCACGTTGCAAACAACGAGTAGGTACTTGGAAGTTGAAAGTTAAAACTAGTTATTGTATATTTAAATTATTTACTTCCACGATATCGCTTTAAAAAATTTCTATTGTGTTTAACAACTTCACTTTTTTGTTATAATTTTCCAACCCTTCCAAAAATACTCATGTATGCAGTTGATCACATCTTAGGCTGGCCCTGCTCTTACCTCAGGACTCAACTTTTAGTGTTATACTGTTATATAAGGATAAAATCAGTCACAAAGTAAATGTAACATCTTTATAACATTTCTTATTAAGCATCTCTTTAAATGAGCATCTCTTTTCTATCTATTCAAGTTATATCAATATGTTATTCCCCATGCATAATAGAGGACAGTTCTAAAGGAACGGTGACAGTTCTCTGATCGAGTAATAGCAAATACTCGAATTACTATTAGTGGGAAATTATACTCAACGTATGACGAGAAAATACTTTCAAAAAAACTGCATCTTTTTCTGAAGTTCCTTTTTTTCTATACCACTGCTTTTCTTGCTCCTTTTCTACATTAAGCATATGTTCATCCCTCTCCAAATATATTCAATTTGACCAAGTAAACTACTTTTTATTTTTCTTCGTAGCACGTAATTTTAATGTTTTATTCAACCATCAGGTTGCAACGATCTAGATATATTTCTAACGCATACGAGAAATATTATTCTTTTTTACATATTTCTTTTCGGTAGGTATGATTTTATGTGTGAATCCACAGTAATTTCACACATTCTGAAACACTACAAACCTTAAAAGCTCATTTTGTGTATGAAAACAGCTTTTGTATTTAAGAAGCGCACCTTGGAACTAAGTGATATTTAATGGCTTTCGCGGATGAGGAATAGGGGCTCAGATGCACGCTTCCACCTATTTCCAATCTCAACAACTCGTACTCGTAAATGTTATTAATTAACTGGTGTACTGTATGATACAGTTAAAATAAAAGGTCATTGATTTTTAAACTTATTTTCTTTGTCACGGTTCCAATTCAATTCGTATGAGATTATAAGAAATTAATGTCGAAGAAAAAAATGACATTATTTTAATGAGACAATTTTACTTATCCTACACAAGAGGGGTTTGTGAAATGGATTGTTAATATTAGAATTTATTCTTTCAATTAAAAGGATTCTGAGAGGTTATCCAAAAATGTTAGTTTTAGTTTGATAAAAAAGGGTAGGTATTGCGAAATAAAAATCTTAAATATTAAATGCAATCATGAAGAAGAGTTAAAATGATTGTATATTATGATAAAAATGTTCTAGACAAATGCTACACACACATCAGAGCCCGTAAACACCAATGGTACTCCTAAAGGATAATTTGGGACACATTCCATAACACACAAACATTTTCCTTGAAAATTGCCCCTGAACGTAAGTGTATATCCTTCTACAAACAATCACTCCCAACTCAATTTTCAGTGTCAAAATGGGACAATTATGTCCAATAATCCACTTCTTTTTTTGTAACTGGAAAACGCGTTCATCGCATAAACGTTATTTTCTGTCCTCCTTCAACGCGAGACGTCCTTCAGCGTGAAACCATTAATTTTGTAGACCACTGCATATCCCTCAAAGGGGTTTCCCATGGACATGTTCGGCATTCCATTACGCGGCGACCGCTCCACACATTTTTCCCATGCCGCGGGCGATTTTTTGCTTCCTCGTGCCCGCCGCCGCTGCGCCGCGTGGCCTGGGCTCTCGCTGGCCCGGTCGTCCGTCGGGTGTTACCGACGCAAGCCACAGAAGATGCGGACTGTAGCCTGCGGGTCCACACGGGCGCCCTCCCGTCCGTCCGCACACCCGCGTCCCGGCCGAAACGATCACGGAAGAGAGTTCGCAGTGCGGGAAGGGAACGCCCGGATGAAGAATGAAGAGAGGGAGGGGGCAAGTGGATATCCATTCTGAGACTTCACGCACGACCTCAGGAGCAGTTATGATGCGAGCCGGCGCTCATGCTCCATTTCATGGGATGATGTTACTTCCATACCAATGATTACCTGTACTCTTATTGATAAAAAATACGCGCGCGGTATTTTTGTGTGTGTTTTTTGTCGATATTTATCACGTCGTAGCTTTGCGTCTCCTTGATTTTACTAGCAACATGTCGCAAGTCCTGGAATGGTCCCTAGATTACCTCCGGGGTTTATCTCATTTGATCGGAAATCACACAGTATTGACTGCTTGATACTTTATTTTCTAAAGTATATTCTCACCCGTGAGTCATTCACAAAACACCAAATCGAATTTAGATTGACAATTGATGTCTATATGATTACCAAAGTTGTTTCCCCATGGTTAAATGTTGACTTAAAAAAAGAAATGCCCTTTTCCCTCTGGAGACAATTTTAACGTCATTACACACGATCATGCCTTCAAAAATATAAGTTTACGTAAAATCGACGCTATTGAATTGAATTAATTTCATATTCTATGCAAATTAGTGTCTAAGCTTTTCATGAAATGTCTAGATTCAATCTTAAAATTAGAACGCTGATTTCTGGAAAGCGAAATTTTAGAGTTCTGTTTCACAATTACGTTATTTCTAAACGTTAAAATATGGTAATGTTTACCATTTTCACCTCAAATAATTGTGAACATCATTACCTCATAATACGTTCGATATTAAAAGTATGGTTGGAAACATCTAAAAAAATATGAAATTTTAGGATACAAAGTTTATTTAGCGAGCCAACATTAATGTGAAATTCTAGACATGTGACCCTGACCAATTCATGAACATGCTAAATATGTGTTTTTACTATGCATTAATATTGATGGAGCTTTTGGGATAATGAATTGTTTCACGAAGACAACCATGAATTTCATTATCAATCATTTTTATGGTTCTTCTTGAGATTCAGATCTTCTTCAGATTCATCATTCTTTATGAGATTCAGATTCTGTAAAAGTAGTGACCCTTTGAATCATGCAGCAAGTTTCATGAAAACACTTAATTGAATGTATTTCGACAGCCGTTTCGATCCTTAAACCTTAAATGTTACTAAACAATAAAAATCCTAGATAAATTATTGCTACTTGAGGTTGTCGAGTTTGAAGTTATGAATTACATATTTTAGAAAATAAAGATAATTGTTAACTTTCAGAAAGGAAACGTCATTGTAGAATAATTAGAACAACAACATCCTATGTTCCTAATTCAACGTATAATGTCAAGTTTTCGGGGGTGGTAAGACGTGTCCACATGACTGACTTCGTTTGGAGGTATAAAGGTGAAGGAATTGGTACGGTAAATTATGACTGTCCAAATATTGAGAAGGGTACTGTCGCAAGTTCTCAAATTTTGCCGGTCTACGACCACACTAATAGTGTGAACGATTGTTTAGACAAGTAGAAAGGGAAATCATTTGTGTCCATAGAAATAAAGAAACGATCATGTTGAGATCGGGAGTTGGCAATACTTATTGTCGACTCGAAGATTCTGACCTGACCTCTACTCGTCAATGCTGCACTATTGGAGAAGGTATCATCTAACTTGTCTTGGCCTAATGTTGTTGAACCTAATGTTAAACGCATTAAAATATTATGAATAGAATAGAACAAGAACCATGAAGTAATATAACAGGAGGAGGGGAAACTCCGGGAGTTGTGCTACTCCACCTTGAGGGGCACTGGTGTCGTTTTACCCAAAGTGAAGTCTAGGGGGAGTTCCTCTAACTACTTTTCTACTATTTATAGTAAGTTTTTGATAGAGTTACTGTAGCAGGAAGTTGTTTTACCAGTTCTGTTATCACTACCATCAAAGAAAGTCACCAAAACTCATGAAGTCCTTGAGAAGATCAGTGAAACAGTACGAAGTAATCGCGACGTACTTTAGTCGTTTCATAGTCTCATGATTCTATATTTAATATTCTAATGTTAATTTGCTGTTATATATAACAATTGTTAATTTCAGTTCAGTTGTTTGTCGTTTAATAACCTCGTGTTTTTATATTTCAATATAAGTTTAGTCATATATTTTATAATTATTAATTTCAGTTCTCTGCATTGATATGTTTTATTTTTGTATATTTTCTTTCCTTTCATTCTGCCGTCGATTAAGAGCCACCCATTTGCAGAAAAAAAATTATATTATTAAATCATACTACTGATTATTGTGTATATATATATGACCTCCCATGAGGGAATTAAATTGCCAAAAAATCGTGCCCACAATTTGAGGAGTTCTGTAGCGCCCTAGCTGGGATGCAGGTTGGAATCTGAACTACGACGCGGGAGAGCTTGGTTCTAACACCATACAATGGATAGAGATGACATTAATGCTATCTAGTGCTAATCTTGAGATACACTTTTTAATAGTTCAAATTCTCACCAAGCGCCCCAAATCTCGGTCCATGTTTCAAAGCTACGTGGCGAGATTCTATAATCAGCGAGGTCAAGTAAGTAATTTGTAATGATAAAAAGTGGAGATCGCTGGAACTGAGCGATTATGTGAGTACGTTGTGCCATTTCACTTCGTAAAACGAAAATGTCAAGTAAGATACGTTTGTGTTCAAGTTTTTCATTGTTATTGTATGTTGCCCCATGGCATGTAATTATGTTTTCGTAATTATATATTCTGTCCCAGTGTTGTTGCATATTTTTCATTCTCTGTATGTTACATATTTTTCGTTGTCTATGGTCTCTAATATTACGGAATCTTGTTGATCATGTAACATATGTCTTGTAGATCTTAAACATAATCTTGTAGATCATGTATCATTTTTAGAATATATATTGTATGAACATTTCTGAAATATCTATTTTTATTGTTACTTTTCCATGCCTTCCTCCAAAAACCGAAATTTGACTAATTTGTTGAAATTTGGAACGTAAATAAAATTAATGGAAGCAAACTAATTTCCACATGGATGAACATAGATGCAGAAAGTGATGCTAACCTAACCAGCTAACGTGACAACCAATTAGCTTTGATACCGGTCACCCGTTGCGTGGTTGTAAATTTAGTTGATGGAACTCCCCATAGATGACATCACCCTACTTTCCCCTTCCATAGTTATTTTCCTTCATGCAGGAACTATGATCCATCGTGTGTACACATACTTATCACGTTCTGACTGTCATTTGTTTTCACCATCATCCGCGATGACGATGGTCGCACCATCTATAGAGTATGGAGATATACAGACGACACGTTTTCAGAAGGTCATACTATAGCATTACGTCAAGAGTCCTTACAAGGAGACCATAAAAATATGGGCTACGATAGGACAATTTTTTTGAAGTGTTCCTATTGGAGGTGGAATCGGTGAATCCTCATATGTAGGGTCCGTTACTAGAACATCCAAACAACTGGAACCTCAAGAGAAAAAATTACAAGATGGTCTCTAAGGAATGGTCTGTATCCGTGGCTATTGGCTTCACCGTTGGTTTGTCAACAACATTAATGGGATTGTTCCGTAATTCGAGGAAAAGTTCGATACCAGGAATATCGATGAATGAGATAACTCTTAAGGATCCACACCAATTCTATACTCTTTCTATGACTCAATAGAAAAGAAAATCATTAATCACGATTGTAGACGATTTCGTTTTGCACTGCCTTCCGCGAATCATGTACTGGGTATACCCGTTGGTCAACATGTACACGTGTCAGCAATCATTGGTGGTGAAAGAACTACTCGCTCATACTCCCCTGTCTCTCGTAATAAGGAGAGAGGTTATGTAGATCTAATCATTAAAATCTATTTCAAAGACGTGCATCCAAAATTTCCGCGCGGAGGAAAAATGACTCAATATTTGGAAAGTTTGACTATTGGGGATACTATTGATTTTCGTGGCCCTTCTGGTCGTTTAGTATATTTGGGCAAAGGATTGTTTTCCATAAAATCTTGTGAAATAAAAGTGAAAAATGTTAATATGATATCAGGAGGAGTTGGAATTACTCCTTCGGTACAATTAATGAGACACATGTAGAGATAACGATGACTCAATTCAAATGGCTTTATTATATGCTAATCAAACTAAAGATGATATATTATTGATAAAATAAATTGAGGAGGTAGCTGAATTGAATCCCACTACTTTCAAAGTTTGGTACATTCTTGATAGACCACCCGAAGGTTGGAAATATAGTTCCGGATTTATAACAGCTGAAATAATCCAGAGGAATATGTATCCTCCAAGTCCAGAATCGCTTGTTCTTGTGTGTGGACCTCCTGCCATGATTAAGTGTGCTTGCACCCCCAACTTGGATGAGTTAAATTATGATAAAAGCCTTCGATTTGTATACTAAATTAGCTTAAATAAAAGAAATAGATAATTTATCTGAAAGATTATAATTTAATCGAAATGATCGAAGGTGTGTAATGTTATTGGAAAAAGAAGTTAGACTAATTAGGCTACAGTTTGTAATGTTGGACTGTCAATTCTCCCTCGTCTTTGTGTTTCCTGAGATTTTTGATTCTCCTCTCATTACAGTAATTTTTTGTGATGAGATTCAATTTTAATGTGTACTCAAACTGTTTTTGCCGCTGTAATTTATATTAACTTCAGAGTTTTACACAATATGAAATAACTCACACAGGCATATTCTTTATGACCTGAAAGAATTCCTTTCATATATTACCATTGCTTGATCATTTTAATCAATTGGAAGTTATATTTTATTAAATTTGACTTAAGAAATAACTACCTTAGAATTTTTATTCATATTTAATATTTTCATTTCTTTTGAAAATTAACATTATTTTCTCAACTTAAGAAAAAAGTGGTGGGAACAAAATAAAGTTTCCAAACATTATTTATTTACTTTAATTGAAACAAATACACACATTCTTATTACAATATGTTACAAATAATTAAAAAGATGAAAAGAATAGAATGTAGATTTGAATTTATAAGATTCAAATATTATTTATTATTATTTACTTATCTGTGGCATTACTCTCAAATGTGAAGTGGTCCAAATGCAGACCCTAGACATCCCCTAGGGATTCGTGAGGGTCATCCTGACTCCACACCAAAAATTTGTTGATGGTAACTTTAAAGTTATTTGTCATTAAAATAATTTATATTATTAACGATATACAATGAATGCAAATAAAAACATTTTATATCTAAAATTCTTTCTTTATAACTTAGAGAATTGTTGGAAAGGCTCATGCCACCTCCTAGCTATGTGCATGACATTGTTCGTTTGTATGCGAGTGTTGGAGATTTTACTTTTACCCATTAAGATAATTCAAATTTCTTTCTTATAGTGGACACGAAAGTAGAAGTACAGATTTACATTACAATATGGATTTTTGATTATCCGTATTATTGCAAGTAAGATACACGAGGTTCTGCAGTACTCCTGAATTTTTTTAAATATTTCATGTCTTATGATGAGATTCGGGTCATTTGGCGCGCTCTTCCATCTAACCGTGACTTGGGAAGGAGAGATGTTGGGTTGCCAGGGATCTTATGGTACCAAACCGACATTTGCCCGGAATAGGTGAGGGAAACCTTAACTGAAAACCTCACCAAGTTCCCAGGATTTGAACTCACGCTCTACCGCTCAGCGGTGTCTCGGAACCGAAGATGCTGCCTCAGGACCACCGCTGTCATCCTGAATTTATAATTTGACAACTGTTACTGGACGAGTACAACTCTCAGTGTACAACCGAAACACACTTTAATGGGACTTAAGTTAAAATTTGTAATTATATGATGTAATGTGGGAAGTGATGTAAAAAAATTGAGATAAGCCAATATACCTATCTCTGCGTAAAAATGTGATCTGAGATGCAGGGGCAGAAAGAGACAGTGGTGGAAAGTGACATCTAAAATTACCAAGTGAGTATACACTTCACTAACAAATACATCTTCCACTACCAATTATAAATTTTATTTTATACTTGTTACCACTAGTTTATTAAAATATTTCTGATTTTTTAGTAAACATTTTTGAAATCCATTTTTCAGAAGAGACCCTCGTATTCCTTCCTTCGAAGGACATTGTAGATCGCGATTTCAATTATATTTAATCCGCCGTAACACGCGCGATGTCCGGATTGAGACCAATGGCGTCGACAGCGAGGGTACAAACGTAATAAGTTTTTTTTCAAATTAATTTTGTTAATTAGATATGTGTACCATAAACATCAAATACTGTTTTAATATAAATTATTAATTGTGGATAATGTGGCTCTCCTATCTTTGGATCCCCGGTCTATGATGTAAGTAGAATATGCAGTGGTTTTCAAATTTATTAACGTATTTGATATACTGGAATTGTAAATACCACACGTATTGTTTTAATGTAAAATATTAATAGTGGATTGTTAATTATACACTCACCTTCCATCTTTGCTTACAGCGGTTCAAACCCCGGATGATACAAGTAGAATTTGTAGTGGTAGACAAAGAGGGTTTTGTCGCGGTACTCCCGTTCCCTGCCTTTCGTTCCTGAACAACAATAACGCGTCATTATTACACATCAACTTAACCAAACCATCCACGTTAATGAACAACATCTTCAGTAGATATCGGTGGGGATCTAAAAAGTATCGCGAATTATATAATGAAAAAAGAACTCAGCTAGACAAACAAAATCTAAAATCTAGGTAGTATGCATGTATTTATCGTTCCAGTCAAAAAAAGAACCACAGTGGCGAGTGCTAGTACGGCCCAATTCTACTTGAGTTTACTCACTAGACACATCGTGAAACATTTTGAGGGGAACAGCGTCTAAATGGAATCTTGATTGCCATAACGGAGTATTACAACTTGATGGTAAACTTTTCAATCATCTCAGCTATATCAGCTGAGACATAGGAGGAATAAGCAACAATTTTGTTTTCGCCCCACCGGGAAGCGAACCCGGAATATCTCCGCAACAAGCAAGAGCGCTAACCTTGAACTATCGAAGGGGATCTCTACGATTATTTTCTAGGAAAAAAAAGTCAGCCTGCGAAAGCATTTCCGTCGCAGTTTCCAAATGTTTTTGATACCATTATCTCCCTTACGACGGATTTTTCCCTTTTATTGAGTCCTTTATTTTCTGTGTTTGCTTCTACGTCGTTTCCATGCTGCTCTCCCTGAGCAGGAAGCACGCTCGAGGAAGCTGGGACGTGGGACATAGAGGGGCGGTTCGCTAAGGTTGATTGCTTGATTCATTTTACTGGTGGTTGAACTAATTGTAGGACAAGAAGGGATGTCAAGTAGACGCGAGGGACGAACATAAAAAGGGACGTTTGATTTCCGGTAAGTTAGGAAATAAAGTACGTTTTATTTTATGACGGTTAAACTCTGTTGAAAGATGGTATTTCAAACTCGACCAGTACGAATGTTTCACACTCTTATCATTGTTTCATAGCAGACACACTAGGTTCTAGACGACGCACTGTTGTAAGATTTTGTATCTGCATTAATTCTTTATTCTGATTCATGAAAATACAATCGTGAAAGTTAGTTAAGAAATTATTGAGATAAGTGCGAAATAATCTTTAAAATACAACTACTTCATTTGTGAATTTTTTGTTCAATTTGTATTAATTAATATCTTCACATTAAAATTGAGTTGAAAGCATAAAGATGATTGTCAACAATAAAATATTATGTTTCCTGAACAATAAATATAAAAAACTCAGTATAGATACTAATGTTCTATGAAATGACTAGTAATTGCCAAGGAACACAAAAGATATGCAGGATGATTGGGTTTAGGAGACTCGGTTGAGCTTTGTAAACGCAGGATTCCGCCTCCGGAGTCAGTATACACTTGATTACTTTCGGACAGGTGAAAATGTCGACGAGCCGGTTATCAAATCCGGGACTCTGTATTGATTGCAGGTGTTACTACTACACCAAACGTTCGCCTTCTACAATTGTACACCATTTCCACCCAGACATACCCCGGAAGACCTGAGACACATCCCCATACAACCTGTGCTGCTGCCCATACAACCAATCCCTATATGATATGTGGGCGTAGGAAATTGTTCCACACGTACCTGCGTGTTAAGATTGGTTCAGCATATTTCTCTTCCGTGTCTGCACGTGGAGAAGATATGTGATAACTAAATGTGTCAAGTGAAAATGGCCTGGAATCGAGCCCAGGACTCAAGCATTGATCCGAGCGGTGTTAACCCGTTCGCCTTCCACAAAGGTCTGGGTTGAAATAGTGTACAATTGTACATACTTATGTCGCTGTCGTACGACTCTAACATTGCCTTGAAGATGACCACAGCAAGATGGCCGAAACTTTGGTAGTTATGTCTACTGACAAGGGAACTTTCAACAAGCGCAGGTCGAAAGTGGTCGTGATTTTTTTAATACTGCAACATATTGACTATTAGTATGTCATGTGAAAATATTAGCTATGATGGCATACTGGAAAACACTGAAAAAAATCGAGAAATTTGCCAAATTTTGGCGTCTTCTTTCCACTCACACCTCAGATAATCAGGGGGAAAGGCAACCCTTTCCAGTACAGACCGAAACAGTTGCTGTAGTGGAAGGTCACCGACTGCTGCCAAAAGTTTTGCATTGCGAGCCGTGATATCACCTCAGTATTCTCGGACACTGAATCCTGTTAATATTACAAAACACAAAAAGAGTAGATATATAATAAAATTTAGTATTATAATTAAAATTTTTCATACATTTAATTAAAATTAATAATTTTTCATACATTTGTTAGGCCCTAATTATAAATTTCCATTTCTCAGTTTTCGGTTTTAAAATATAGCAACAATTTTTTTTTTCATAGTATCATTTAAAGTGCCAGTTGTATTTAATTGCAACACAAAACATGTCAGATAAGCAAAACGAAACACATTTTGTTAATTGTTCAATCTTATGAATCAAAATGATTCAGGTGTACATATTTTCTACAAGAAAATTCACGAGCAATTACATATCAGAAATACAAACAAACACACACAAAATAATATTTAAAAAACGGGTGATTTTTTGTGGCACCGAAAATAATTTATTTCTTTTGCATCTGCCAAAATGAAAAAATTTGAAATGAATTGAGATGCACCCTTTCCGTTCCTCCTGTACGTTACTTATATTACGATCTTTTTTCATGCACTGTCAATATTTAAAGAAAATATTCATATAATATTAGATCTAACATTTTACTTGAATACAAACATAGCGAAAGGAAACTTGAACATGAATAACACACTCAGATAAACTTACATAAATAATTTTACTATTTGACTTCACTGATTCTATTACTTTTCTGAAATCTGCGGAAAAAAGTCGGACGAATCGAAGCTCAGCCACGCGATTCTGCCGTCGATGCTCGTCCGCTTCTTCGTTGAGGGTTGAACAAGACCCATGCAAATGGCTCTTAGGCGTGCGAAAATAATCGGTTTCTCGTAATTTTTTTCAGTGCCTTCCAGTGCGCCGTCGTCGCTAATATTTTGACACGATACTCTTACAGTCAATATGTTTCAGTATTTAAAAAATCAGCACCACTTTCGACCTGCGCTTGTTGAAAGTTCCCTTGTAAGACGCGGTTTGTCCCGGACAAATAAGTTTATCAGTTAAGCTTTCATTAATTTGTAAATTTATTGTATACATGCCCAACGTCGCCCGGCGGTCTTCCTAACCGCTTCACACATTTCCCCGTAGATTAGGGGTGAGTAGATATATCTACAGGAACAGTCCCCCTCCCTCAGCGACGCCTACGCTGTCAACTGCTATAACCCGCATAGTGGTTTCACAAAAGACGCGTCAATATCCGCTTGCGAAAGACGGATAAAAATTTAAAACATCACACTGGCTCGCCATACCGTTGACAAACCGGATAAATTTTCCAACATTCAAATACTAGCTTATCTACCCGGTGTTGCCCGGGATTTGAAAACTGAAAACACTTGTTATTGGGCATTCAAATTTTTAAAAAAATCCAAAAATAGAACATTAAAAATATTTGTTTACATTGTTAAACAAACATACAAGAAATACATTAACACAAACAAATTGGTGCTGTAATTAATACATTACTTGTCAACAGGTCTAAAAAAAATTTTAACTCATCATTATTAATTTATTTGGTGTTGCCCGGGGTTTCTTATATAATATTCTAAATTAGTGTGTTAGTTTCCATATTTCTCTACTTTCGTCATATTAAATTTTCACTTTTGTTAATTTCAGAAATTCAATATCACACAGAAAACCTATAAAAATGCCTAGAGTTTTTAGTATTGTATGCTTATATGTACGGAATTACGAATTATTTTAAAATACACTGGACAGAGAAAGCTTAATAAAGAAAAAGCTCATAGTTCGGCCCTCTGAATTCTTCGGTTTTCATTTCACTTGTAGATTTTGCTCTTGAAAACAATGTTCTTCACAGTCTTTATATAATTTTGCTTCTATAGTTCGGTTACACAGATTAAACGTTCAGTGGATTGTCTACCTCACGTAACGCAATTAAACTCAAGCGCACGAATTAGAAAGTTTCATTGTCAACCGTTATGAGAGTGAAGATTCACATCGGTTTATTGGCAGCTAATTTTAATTGTTTTTCTGCACTTGTAATTCTTCATTATTAACCATACTTTGTATTTTAGTTGCAATAACATTTAAGAAGAGTCCTTTGGAATTTCAACTAATTTTAACGATTACCTTTTTTTATATCCACGCCACAGATATTCCATAGATTTTACTTTTATTAGTATCTATTCTTAATCTATGAGCGTCGCCATTCCGCCTTATTTATCCGGTCAAACATAGGCTTTAATCTCCATAGCTACAATAAAGTAAGAATATTGCAATAAAAGATCAAGAATTATAAATAATAAAAAATTGATTTTTCGATCAAAGCTTGACAAAATACCTCCTTAATGGAGAATTGCTCCTCAATACTGGAGTAAATTCTTTTCCATGGGATGAATGAACTTCATATCCGGCTAATTGTCATTATTATGCATTATCTACCATATATCTCGCAAAAAGTAGTCCAATCTAGATATATTTAAATAATTACATTCACAACGGAAATCCAACTAGTGATGAACCATTTTAAGTTATTTCGACAGTATTTGTGCAATCTATATTTCAAGTGATGTATTAGAATTGTACGGAAGCAAAAGCAGCCAATTTTACCTTAAAAATGTACTATCATTCTGGAGATCGCAAGCGTATCACGGAGCCACTTTCCTTTCATACCCGGTATATGCACAGATCCTTTATTCTCGGCTGAATTCCAAAAGCAATGCTTATTTCGTAATAACTTCAGGAAATCAATCTTCCTCATTTCACTATTTCCGCTTTCATCAACGAGCATTAAAACAGAAACTACCCATTTATGTTGAATTGTTGCCGAAGAGTAAATACCAGCCTAGTTATTCGGACTAATGAATTATTAAGTTAATATTTAGATAAACGCATACCCACTTTAAAAATATGTTTGAAAACTTTATACCGAAAAATATGTCAATAAGAATAATATTATTATTAAGATTAATAATTAAATTGTTAAGAATAATACTCATTTCCCCATAACTTTCAAAATATATTGACTAGTAATTCAACTGAACTATTATTTACAATTATTTATTTATTTTTATTTACAGTAGTAAAATTTTAGATACAGATGTAAGCGGAAAAGATTTGAAAGGTAGATTGAATATTTCCAGATCATTGATTAGCGGTTCACAGTATTTCTCGTCCCACGTTCTTTATCGTGTGTACGTCCTGTTTTGCTAAATAGTTCCCCCAAAAGTGTCACTTCAATTGGCGATTTCAATAATATTTCAAACTATTTATGTTACTTAAGCTGAGTTCCGGCAATTTCACCCGCTTTGGATTTTGTTGGTAAATAATTGTTCTTAAATCCACATTTATATTTGTTGAAAACATTTTTCATAGTCTCCATAATAATTCTATCTTTTCCAATTTCTTGTCACGTACACTAATAGTGGTAATTTCCGATTACTTTTGTATTTTCTCCCTCTCATCCCTTAGACGAGGGGTTTACATTCGTTCATAGGGAATGATCGTAGATTTAAGCGGCTTGAGAAATGTTACTCTTCAGTACATCATCCTAAAAAGTATAGTCATTACCAATATCGGTTGTTTCCGATTATTTTTAAATATAAACCTCTTCCCACCCCTCCTCAGTGATACAAGTAATGTTACCAACATAATGTTTGTCACCGCTGTTTCATCAAAACCAAGTCACCAAGTTTCATTGAAATTGCTTCAGGCAGTCGAAAGTTAAAGTGCGATATATATATATATATATATATATATATATATATATATATATATATAT
>NNCF01128444.1:537533-564717 GCA_002313205.1 Laupala kohalensis
CCTTGATCGGAATTGATGGGATGGTCCCTTGCTTGCTTCCGGAGAGTAAATTAGTTTTTTTTCCTCCACGTGGTCATACGCAGTTTGTACTGTTTTTTGACAATAAATTTATTATTATATATTGTAGAAGAAAATAATTTACAGGCTCATATTATTGTGTTTTATTAATATTCCACCTCAGTTCACAAAGAGGTTAATTTTAAAATCTTGGACTTATATAATAAAAATGTAATTTCATCAGTTAGATTAGAATAAGTAGTATTAGAAATACCACACAGTGGAAATGAGAACTTATATAAATGTCTCATGCATTGAAATAACATATTAAACACAGTAAATACTCTAGAAATTATATCCGCATAAAGTACACAAAACCTAATTATTGTGAAAATGCCCAATACTAGTTCTGCCCTTCAAAACGCTCACAACTAGTTCTGGCAAAAGCGCATCTGCCAAAACTAGTTTTGGTCGCACAAAACCCGAATTCGGATATGAATGTGTATATATATGATAAATATTTGATATGTATAGACAGTTTTTCTATTAGGTTTAGTTTGACAAAATCTTTTAAAAAGTTGTTCGTAATTACATAAGTTTATCAAGTAGCTCATAATAAGTTCAAAGAAATATCACGAACGTATGTGCCTGAAAGAGAAGAACACACCATTATTCGAAATAATAATAATAACTACCTGCACGATAGTTTAGAACGAGACCCATACCGGTGGCAACGGCCCACGAGAGAATGAGAAAGGGTGGCTCAATTAAGGGCTGAGTCAGACGCCCCGAAATCATGGCAGAGCGCAGTGAAGATATTTTCGGAGGCTGCATGCTTCTAGAGGTATTTGGAAGGATGGGGGAGACTTGCATTGGACTGATGACTTATACGTTAAAAGAAAGAGTAGAAGTAAAAAAGGCGTGCTGGAACGTGAGTGCAGGTTACGGAAATTGAGGCAGGGTATCCAGATTTGGATGAATGCGGGGAGGGAGGTGTGCAGGTGGAATGTGGGCGGAATAACGACTGAAAGTATGAATGAAGTTGGAGCGTGGAGGTTAGACGAAAGCAGAGAAATGGGGATTGGGTTGGGAAACGAAGATATAACAAGCACGAAGTATGGATGAAGGGTAAAATGAATAGTTCGAGGATTAATACATAAGAACGTACAGACAGGATTAAAATATTAAGTGTTGTAACAGCTTTAGAATCAATGAAGATGTTCTAGATAGTTGCAAGTCTAGGAGTGTACAAGTGAAGTAGGACGATATTGATAGTTGCGGAGAATATGTAGTGAAGACAGTTTGGGACAAGGTCCCGATGAAGGTTTGGACACAAAAACAATGGATGGAAATTAATTATCATGACAAAAACTATTGTTAAAAAACCAGCAGCACACTGTGTATGACCACGTGGAGGACAAAAAATTTAATATGTCTCCGGATGTATCCCAACAATTCCGATCACAACCCTAAGTCAGTAGTGGGTTTATTATTTGTGTGTTCCAAAACAAAATCACGGTACGCATCTTTCTTCCCTACTGTAAGAATAAAAATGGTTAGTTACTTGTTATGATATCTACAGAATATCAACAAATTTATATTTAATAGGATGCAAAATAATTATTTAACTAATACGGACAAATATCTAAATACGGACTAGTTTTTCAATTATTCCAAAAATATTGCAAAAAAATTATAAATATTAAATATAACTGAAATTCGAGATTAATAATAACAATAGAAGTAATGAGACTTCCGCCCCTAAATATAGTTGTTGGAGATACGAAATGAAAACCAAGAATGAAATCGAAGCTTGTAAGGGGAGGGAACGGTAGTGCGGGTGGACATGCAGGTACGCAATGGGAGTCAGATGTTGGAGTCCCGACACGCGAGACGCCTCGGGGCGTTCCCACAGTGGGTGCCCGTCTCCCTCCTTCACGCACTCCCTACCATCATCTCCCACCACCCCTCAGTGCCACACGCCCATCTCGTGCCCCGCTCCGCACTCGCGTCCAATGGAACGTCGTTTTCAATGGAATTTACTGCGCATTTCGCGTGAGGAATCCAGTACAACACGCACTGCTGCCAAGTAAGCCGCGCATTCTCCAAGGTTTTCTGGAGGAGCCAACCATTCATGAAAGGTTTGATAAGCGTTGATTGGGGAGCGATGGCCCCTTCCAAGGGCGCCCACGCGGTTAGAGCTCCATTCTGAAGTCAGTGCCATGAAATCGTGAACGAGACATAGCAACTCATTTCAAAGGAAAAAATCGAGCCATTTAAGTGTTTGAATAAATTAAGTTTACTTTCAATCCCTTACAATAACACGAATCACCTGGGAACATTTTCTTCTCCTACTGAAAAAATCAACTGACGTCACGTTTTCATTTCACAGTCGTTATTTTCATTTAACTAATTGAAGATTTTTTAAAATATAACTTTAGATTGTTTTTTTACGATTACGTTTACTATTATTAATGTATATTGCAATTTTTAACTCGTCAAAAACGTAGAAAAGAATAGTATTGTTGTAATCATTAAAGCTTTTGATCTTGATGGATATAGGACTTTTAAGATCATTCTACACGTAGAACTTACGGAGCAAGAAAATTGCTCATAGAATATCGTACGAGTTAAATGTTTAATTTGAGTTGTATGTAATTACATGTGTTGTATTTTATTAGAGTATAATCCTCGTTTTCTAAAGAATTTAAACCGGAAAATGGATTTTGGTCCGTCATTAAAGCAACATGAAATTTTCTAAACGTAAAGTTATGACATAACATGTTGCACTGAAATGATTAAAGGAAACTTGTCGTAACCATTTTAAAACTTTATCTTAAGTTAAATAATATTACTTGTTTTTATTTTTACATTACCAGTTGTGTGCACTGTTAACCCCTGGTGTTACCCCTGTAGGAATTTACCATATATTTTACTATTTAAATTCAAATACTTATTTTCGACCATGGTAAAGAAAAGTAAAATGTAAAAGAAAACTAGTCTTCAACTCTTTTAGGCGTCTGCTTTCCAAGGTCGAAACTGAGAATATGAAGATAACAGCAGACGTATAAGTAGAAAGTTTGGAAAATATTTAAATTGTCAAAAAGTATTAATCGTAAAGAATTTGCCTTTAATATTAAAAGTTTGAACATGATGAGAATCACAGATCGAGGTGTGGATAGGTTCGTTTTAATAACCTTCTACCCTCATCTAATCAGTTCGGTGAGGGTAAACAGTTCTAACATAATTACGATAGTTATGACTATGTTGTACTTCCTGAAGCGTTTTTTCGTATTCGTTAGCTTTAACGCACTGCATTGAGATACATTTTTTAACTAAAAAGGTTTGTAGGATTACAAATATTGCCTGTATTTGCTCACAAAGTCATTACAATTACTGTTTCTCGCAGTTTTATCCCGATATACTAAAACTGCCTTCAGTATACCAGTACGTTTAGATCATTACCTGAACTTTAAAAGCAACGTCCTCTATTCAATAACCAGTATTTTTTTTCATTTTGTCTGTATTTCTCTCTAAGTTTTTATTTCCATATTTAAGCAAACACTTTATTATTTATGAGTGGAGATTTACAGAAAGTAGAGCTGACATACATTTTCTAATCTTCAATAATTCTTCTTTATTCTAGTTGAAGGGAATTTGGAGAGACGAAAATTCTTTTGCTTTAATTCTTTTGTAGGTATCTTTAATAGTATTTAATTAATGTTTTGTATTCTTTTCTTAATTTTTATGATTACGATTCATTGTTTAAAATAATAATAAATTTTCATTAATTGTTCAGTTATCTAATTTTTTGTGCAGTCTGCTCGCTCTGACGTCAGTGAAAAGAAACTTTACCAGATTCTACTACAACAGTAACCTCACATTGCATTAACAATGATCACGTGATGTACTGGGATAATGCATTAATATTGGACACAGAAGTTAATTATTACAAACGTTGCATTTCGGAAATTATGTTAATAAGTAATTCACACGGGAATTTGCACTTGCGCCACAGACACAGAAAGGCTATCTGGTATTTACAATACAATATTATATACATGTGATATAGCATTATGTACTATACATGTGAGTGTACTTTCTGCTTTTTTATAAACATTTTGTGTTTATATTTATGTTTAATATCATGTTAATTGTTCTGTTGTTGTGTTTCTTGACATAATTTGTTATTATTTGTATCATCTGACGACGACTTCGACGTCAAGTCGAAACGTCGTGAGCTTCAAATCACAAAATATATACTGTTCGAGCGTTAAAGATGTCTCTAATTATTATTTAAAGTTTTATTCGTTTTGGCATTTCAAGACTTACATTTCTATAAGTTCGTCCTTGAATGTTTCTTTAACCCTAGCCGATGTAGAAGCACTGCACACGAATGCGGCAGATGACAATCACTTTTTGCGTCCTCCTCCACGGTCCGCAGCCACCGAACGACGACAACGTGCATGTCGCAGCGAAGACGACCCCATGGGAAAATTCTCGGTCCTCGCTCTACGCGTGTTCAGTGAACTATTTGTCTCGACTGGAGTCCTCGCTCGGGGCGACTCGAGAATTCCGCGAGCGGTAGACCCTAATTGTTGTAATTTCCCGGTCGCTCGCACTCCCCCTCGTTCAGACCGTGGCTCCCGAGGCGGTTTGTTGGATACGCCTCTCGCTCGCACTGCGCTCCGCTTCATCCGTGACATCCGCTCCTCCTCCCGCGATGGAACACGCCTTTCTCTCCTACACGATTCAGTCAATGAACCGAATGAACGTCTCACGTACATTTTTAATTACTTCACATACATGTCAAGTAATTATAGAAACTTATTGAAATTTCATTCATCACCGTACCGAACCTCGTAACCATAATTCTACTATTTTCGTCCATTTTAAAAGTTATAAAATGGAAACTATTAAAATGGAAATATAATACTAAATTTAATATAAATATAGAATCCATTTTAAAATATAGAATAAAAGCAACTTTGGCTACAAAATACTATGTTAGGTATCATTAAAAATGTGATCTTCATTTACAACTAATTTTCTTTTTAAAATACTATTTTGAAGGTAGTGTGTGGAATATTTATATTAGATTTCACAGTGTTTTTGACGTCGCTTAGTTCGGCGATAATTGCGTTATTTATTGTTTTTCTATGCGTTTTCGTTTCGGAAGATCATTTGAAGTGAAATCATTTATTTAATGTAATTTTTGACGAGAGATATGGCCAAAAGTTACGTTAAGCAGGGTCGCTTGTTTTGGCGATAACTTCGTAAAAAATTGTTTGTTCACGCTAAGTTCTTTTCAGAAATGCGTCAAATAACACGTCAAATCGAAAGAGAAAAAAAAATTTATCCGAGAGAGCCGCGTGAGCTGAAGCGCAGCCTGGTTGTATGGATAATTCGCAATATTTATGAGAATTTTTCTTGACTTTCATCGGGTTACTATTTGTTACCCCCAGGAGGTTGAAACATTGTGTCAAGAAAATGTCACAATAAATATTGTGAATGGCCCAAACATATGATACATATTTAACTATTATGAAGTTTTCCGAATTGTTTGACTTTTTCCAGTCACATACATTCAATGTTTATTACTCTCTCGCCCCTTTTTCGTATAGAAATTAGTCAAAGTTCCTGCATCATTCTGAACTGTAATCGTAAATTTTTCCTCCCAGTTAAACATGGATATCACAATAGTGTGGAATGGGATCATTCAGATGACACTTTGATAAATGAAACCTAATGCCGTACCAAATATTCCCTTGACCAACGAGTTGGGGTTATCCACAAAATAAAAGGTTTGTTTTCAAATAAACAATAAAACAATACTTATTTACTAAAATAACTATTGTTTTTTAATTATCTTAAATCCTTGCAGCTAGGTATCAGTAAAATGCAAAAATGTTATTTACGCCCAATCTCGAGTATTCTTCACGAAATGTCTCCCATAAATTGTTCTACTTACAAATACAAACTTGTATAAAATTAATCATCACTTGCCTCTGTGCACATGCCCATGTAGTCTGACCTCCTTCCCGAGAATTTACGGAGAGCAATGGTCTGACCTCACGCGGCCGCTCTCAACTCCCCATGACAACCAATAACACCAAAATCGCCGCTCTTCAGGTTGGGTATAACTTGTCACTTCGTGGATCACAGCAAAACATACGTTACTATTCAAGATGCGAACGCTCACTGTCAGAAATCACGCTGATACGCCTGCATCGCAAGAGCAGTGCTCAAGTGCCCGTTTGCAAAAGCGACCTAAGAAGTCAACTTCCCTTCCACGACCTAAGAAGCCAACTGACGTATTACTCTTGACAACGTAGATCATGTGCAAGGAAGTATAAATATTTATATAGATAATTCTTAATTATCCTAAATTCGATAGCGAGATTTAGACGGAAATATCCGTTTCGGTTATCCTTGATTCAGAAAAGGTGGTTTTTGGCACAACGTCCATCTGTGCGCAGCGATTCTGAGTAAATGGATGTATCAATTTAATTCTTCTTCTTCGCCTCTCACTTTTGCCCTTCAGCGTTGGGTTAGCCATTTCAGATATCCCTTCTTATCTGCAACCTTGCGCTGAACCTCTTGCACCGTTGTTCCTCTCCTTCTACATATCTCTTCAATGCTCTGATCCCATGTTCCTCTAGGTCTGCCCACTGCTCTTTTCCCCTCTGGTCTTGCATTCAATATTGCCTATGAATGGGGTACCTTCAAAACAGCTATAATTGAAACAGCAACGGAGGTATGCGGTTCAAAAACAGTAAATACGAGATTCAAAAGAACTAAATGGTGGAATGAAAGGGTTAAAGAACTGGTTAAAATCAAAAAGAAGGCTTATCTTAAATATCTACAGACCAAAAGACATGAGGATTGGGAACAATACAGGGAAGATAGAAACAATTTAATTCATATTTCGTATTTATGGTAGAATTTACTTGTTGTCGATGCACGTGCTCTATTTTTCTTTTTACTTTAAAACAAAGAGTACTTCAATGAAGGTCAAATATTTCTCACACACGGCTCCAACGATTTTGCTTAAATTTGCTGTACGGAAGGTACAATTAGTATTCATTACATCTGCATTAGCGATATTTCGCTTGAAAATTTGGTATAGACGCAGTAAAATAATTTATATCTGCTACACTTACACATTAGTTTACTGTTTCAAGAAGCTTGAATAATATTTAGCAGTATAAATGGAACAAGCAGATGTAGAGTACACTTTTCGTAAACTGAAATGAAAGATATGATAATGATAAAATACATAGGAGGACAGCAAACGCTCTGCAGATACGAAAGTACATCAATTTCTGTCTACAACGAAATTACATTTACATAACTTTTACGATATTTTTGTCACTCTATGCTGCAGATGGAGAAACTTATATGACAAAGTTTGTGCAATGGTTTTGCACCACTACTTTTATTTGATTTGGGTGGAACCTTATTGTCGCAATCTTCATGATTTTAAAGAATTATATTTTGTTTTTTAATATGTATATTAAACTTTTGTAGACATTTTTCTTTGAGGGCAATGCGCACAAAAAGACCTACAAATCATAAAGAAACATAACCAATTCTCGCATTAATTAATGAGGAAACTGAACGTCATAATAATAGGGCCAGCGCGCAAAGCTGAAGGTCCTGAGATCGATCTCCGATCGTGTCTTCCATTTTTATTCAATATAACATAACTAAACTCTGACCTGCCGTTGTGGTTAACCTCAATTTATGAGATTTATATATGTTTAGTAATAATAGGTTTCAACAGCTTGTCGCATCCCGCTGTTTTTACCACATAAAATTGACTAAAAATTGTCATTCTTGCGAATCTGTGTTGACATATCTTCAGTGTCTCTCACAATGTTTTTCGACATATTTCTTGGTGCTTGTCTATCGTAGATAAATATCGTTGGTTTCTTTCCGGTCTATAAGGTCGAGATACTGTTTATTTTATCTCAGGGTAGTCTCAGAGTTACTTTCATTGTTTCCGCTTCATGCATTCACAGGTTTCCTCATCTTCTTTAACGCTACCAAAAGTTCCTCTTCAGTCGATAAGCAATATATTATCTGCCAAGAACTTAGACATTTCGATGAGATAATGACACAAGAATGGGTATCGAAGTTTCATCCGAGTTAAGATAGGGAAAAAAACCTTTCCGATTACTCTTGGAATAGACAAAAAAATATACTCATAGTAGGAAATAGGTTTGTCCAAATAAAGTAAACGGTAATGCGGTATCAAAACGCAAAAAAAGTTGCTTAACCCTAGAATATTAACTCCTATGTACCTATAGTAATTACTAACTATACGTAAAATTTACATAAAAGCATATCGACATGAAATAATATCTTATTATTGAAATGTAATACTTGTATTTGACATTTATTTTCGAATAAAGCACAAGAATTAGATGCAAGTATTCAATTAGAGTCAATAAAAAGATGGAGTACGTTAAAGGTACGTATAGTTAGTAGTAGTAGTTATGGAACAAATAAATATGACCTTTTTAGCAGATTTATTATAGAACACTAGTGGAAAAACATCATCACTGAATAAAATACAAAGAGCAATACGAAAACTTTAAGAACTTTTAAAATTTACGACGTTTCGGTACCATTATCAAGTGAGATAAAATATTGCTAGTGAAACCTCTAGTCAAAAAGGCCTTTATTTATTTATTCATATATCACTATCCAGACGAAAATTTACTGTTTATGTTAGTTCTCTGGGGTTAATGTTCCAAGCACTGTTCGTCCAACTTATTCTAATGGAACTTATACAAACGGAAATACTATTTTCCCTCGTCAGTTCTACAAGTAGTCATTTACTCATTCTCCTCTCGAGTCAGCAAGAGGAATTTCCAGACCAATATAAACGAGGGGGTACAGGGATACCCTACCAACGGGGGCCGCCCACAAGCATCGCTTACGCCCTTAACACACCGAGGGGGCATTTCATGCGCCCCGAGACGGTGGCGGTCAAGGACACGAGCCGGGGACGGGGTACGGAATGCAAAGCGCACACCTGGGGCTTAACATCGTGCTCTCCATTAGCCTTTCACGTTAATCGAGAAACGAAAGAAACCCACTCAACGCATGAGATTCTAAACTCTTCTGGAAACAGTTACTAATTGAGCTCATGAGAATCAGAGTGGTGTAAGTCAAGGAAATTAAAAAAATGAGTTAAGACAATATTTAACATCGTTATGCATCTTTCTGTTTATTTTTAGGGCAAAGTATGTCAGTAGTTCACCCAGTGACGGCTGGGAGCAGCACATTATTCTCATCCTAAACAAAGCTGCAATGATGTTTAGAATGAGAGTGGTGTAAGTCAGTGGACGAATTTATGTTGATGCAAACGTGTGTTGCTAAGTGATCAGTGGGTGGTTTTAATGCTATAAATTGGATTATTACATACTAATGGTGGTGTGAAGTCATTAATATTTGACATTCTGTCACTGTAAATAGATTTGTGTAGATGTAATCTTCTTTTTTTAGAACTGAAAAGTCAGAAAATTACTTCTTTTGTTATTTGATGCCTATGTTTATGGCAATGTTTTGAAATATGTTTTTAAAATAAACATAGGGCTTTCTTTTTATAAAAAACATTTATGTTTATTGTTAAAAGTTATGCTTAAAAACCAATGTGTCATTAAATAATTATAAAAATGAGCAGGCTTAAGCCGGAAACTTATAATCAGTTACAACTTCCCAGTGAATCTAACTGTGTTCAATCAAGCGACGAACACCAATGACAGACTTGCACCTTTTGAACAAAGACTCAAACTAATGGTTTGAAGATAGATTACTTTTTAGTACGCCAGTTCAAATATTCGCACGATAAAGTTAAAACAAGAAATAGGCTCGGGAAACCTGAATGCCATAAAAAACATTCCTAAAAGTCTGAGGAATTCTAGGGAGAGATATATGAATATAAATGGCCACACAACTGCAAAGAAACATTCTCAGATGTCCACTCTTAACTTTAAAATGGCGTGTCATGAAAAAGGAAGAGCTGAAGAGTGACAATCCAGCTCTCAATCTTTCTGGGAATTGATTGTATTAATCTGCAAATATAAGTATTTTCCTTTTACAAAGAAATGATATTAAACACAGAATCCGCGTAAAGAGGGTGAAATTTTAAGGGGTGGGGCAAATAAATACTACTTAAAGTCAAATCAAGGAACGTCAGTAGCAATATGCAAACACATTGTTTAGTACATTTTATGTATCAAATGATATATTAAAATAAGGCAGTAATTTCACAAAAATGTTAAATTTAAAGGAAATATTCGAAATTTTTTTAATAAAATTCGTTATTTTCAAAAATTAATTTTTTTTAAATATTTCTTTTTTCGAGTCTGGAGGATTTTTGTCCAGTTAAAATCTTTATTAATTGGTGTTAGTTGTATTGAGGTTGATAGAAGTATAAGTCATTTAGGCCCTGTATAATTTTTTTCTTAACATTAGTTTTATAAAGGTTACAAGTTATAAAGAGGGATAATTTTAGTACATAAATAGTCAGTATTTTGTTTTAAGATGTAATGGGAGTTTTTTATAGAAAGTCTAATAAATCCTTAAAAATCTCAAATCAAGGATACATTGACTTCCACCACTATGATTCTCACCAGCTCAATTGTAGATGCAAACTCTTTTGTAATTTTAGGGAAATATTACGTTTTATTTTTGTATAAACATGACATTTATGTATTTACTTCGTGTATTTTTTTATGAATTGAGGGATAATTTTTAAAGAATTACAATCTCCAATCTTGTTGATACACAGTGCCAGCCTTATATGTTAAAATACAACCACATGAGGATCTCTTTCAAAAAATAATATCCGCATTCTCATTTCAGAGGTGGTCCGGAATTGAGAATAGTCAAATTTAAAGTCGAAAGAAGTCAGAGCAACTGTTACTCTCCAATAATCAGCTGCACTATTCCAAAAAAACATATCTTCTGAATTTTCCTTTCATAGATCATAAATAATAAACTTCTGTAGTACTGGATATTATTGAAATTATTCGAAGAAGTGTCAACAGATACTACAGTTATCGTCCATAATATATCTTAAAGCAAATTAGTTGTTTTAGTACGTTAATGCTGGTGTCATACATGTTCAATTCCTATAAGCGAATATAATTATGTTGAAGTATATAACGTAAGTGAAAGTTTTTATAAATATTCTTTACATCCTAAACGATCATAAGAGACTCATATAAAACTACTTACGAAGTAAGTATCCTGTATTGCTTATAAGTCAATGTTTCATATCATAAGTTTTTTTATAAATTATTAGATAGACAGAAGAAAATTCCAGAGTTCTACGGAAGAATAGCAAAATATTAGAAAGGTTATTTTACTTCCTCGTGTGTCATTCTTTGATTGAAAACATAAGTGCATAACTTCTTGGACTATTAGAAACAAGTAAAAATATATTTTTCATGATTCAATTTAAGTCCATTGTACATACAAACCTTACTTTTCAATGTACTATCCGCACAACGTAGGAGTTTCTTACGATGGTGGGGAACCTTTCCGTGATATCCTCGGAATGCTCATGAGACGATGACATGCTTTGACAGCTTTCATTTAATTGTCTTCGTTAAAGTCGCGGGCAAAAAGACGTTGTTTGAGGCGCAGAAACTCACGCAAATCTCCAAGCGCGAGACAGAGGTTTGCAACTGTTCCCAGTCTTAATCTTGCAAAAGATGTGTCACATCGGCAATGTGAGTGGGCATGTTCATGCAAGGGAAAAGCAAAGCCACACATGAACCTCGTCGCTTGTCATATATAGCTCGTCGCAACTTCCCAGGAGTCTCGAAATAAGCATTTGCGTTTTAGTAGAAAGTTCCCTTGCAGAGAGTGGAGAGTGAGATTTTTCAGTGATTAGATTTTGGTCTCAGTCCACGGTTCGGGGTTTGTCTTAAGTAATCCAATAAACGTTCATCAAACGAAGGAGTCCATATCATATTTTTTTGTGTACACATTAATTAAATAAAAAATTCAGTGATACTTTTTTTCTTCTGAAAGCCTTTTATCCGCCCTGGCTTTTTTCTATCTTCCTGATCTTACATTCAAGAACAGCGGATCCCAAGTTGGGATACGAAACGGGCTACACGAAAAGTTATGGAGGACGGTGTATATTTTTTCTTACACCACGCTGCTCTTACGAGCATCCTGTCATCTACTCGTCACAAGGCAAGCTATTAGTTTCATCGAGAAACGTTATTTAAAAGATACTCAGTTGTCGAAATTCAAAACCACGTTTTAACACTGGAATCCTGGCCCGGGTTTTGCTCCGGTTTTCCTTCGGGTAGAGGCGGATTTCTTATACAGGTTCTCTAGGTTTTGTCTAGGAGCGTGTTTTAATAATCTATAGTTCGATAATAACTTGTACATGTAATTTTTTTGCGTTAAATTACAAACATATTGACATTCTGTTAGTATTATAACTCGCAGCTAACTTTTCATCTTATCTAGGAACTTTTGCTGAAAATTTTGAATCCGCCTCTGCCTTAGGGCCCTTCATCGGAATTGATGGGATGGTCCCTTGCTTGCTTCCGGAGAGTAAATTAGTTTATTGTCCTCCACGTGGTCATACGCAGTTTGTACTGTTTTTTGACAATAAATGTGTTGTTATTATTATTATTAAGAATCGTATTCAGCAAATCGGAAAATATTATCGAACAATATAGTCCCCTTTCACTTCATCATATATGTGGTCACATCAAGTATAAAGCAAAATGAATGACCTACAATGTTTTGCTGCTGTAGGTGCTTGTGTGAGCTCTATATTAACTATTTGTTTATTGCCAAAAAGACATAACTGCAAAAACAAAAAGGTGGGTGGCTATTGTGGGTTAGACCGTGAATTGCAAGGCATGATAGGTTGGGCATTCAGAATAAATTATTGAAAGAGCTTCAATACCAAGACCCCAAACATTATGTAAATTATTTCAGAATGAATGAAAATTCTTTCCGTTTTGTAGAATCCAAAGAGCATAATTTTGTAAAGGAAATAGCGCATATCATATGAGAAATAGCTTAAGCGTGGACGAAATAGCTTAAGGTTTACTGTAACACTACGTTGTTAAGCGACTGGTGGGTCTTTTCCTAGTCTACAGTATAGTACACGAATACCCTTATAGCGCAAGCCACATAATTCTATTTTTGTACTCTTCATGTTTCGCATTATAAAGAACCTCATTAGGCACATGATATGAAATGAGGAGCTTCGTTGCCGCAAAACCCCAAGTGAACTTCCCCCTCTAGCGTCGTCTTTGCTCACAATATAACTGATATATGAACAAAGATTCTCTCAACTAGAACCTATGTCATAGATAAATGATCATAGTTGAACTGTATCAAAGATTGTGCATTACACAGTCATATTCTTTTTAATATATATTTGATCATAGGTATATGACCGTGTTATACTACCCATAATAAGTTTCATCTTTTTACTATTATTATTACCCATAATAAGGAGGTAATTTAGACCTACATAGAGATGAGAAATACGGCAAAAGTTAAGGATATAGGTTAAGGGGGTTCTATTGCAGTAAAATGTATGGTAAGGGATATGCAAAACCTAAAAGGTTCATCAGAACCAGATCAGAACACTGGTGAATGCTGTCATCTAGCTCTATCTACTGTTTAAATGAGAAACTCTTGTAGTAGTGTTATTCACTCACAGAATGCTCTGCAAAGCAGCCAAGGAGACGGAAGGTGGTGACGAACAGATTTTGAGTGGTGCTCATCAGTCAAATTAAACACACCAATAATATTAAGCAAAGATCTCATTCGTATCCTGCAAGTATCAATAATTGGAAAAATATGTGATTCATACTAAAATTACATCAAGTAGTTAAGAGATTGAGTTCATTCGGAAAAGTGGAGGACAAATCGGACACTATATTAAAAACCTTTAATTTACTTATCTAGCTTTTCTAAAATATTTCTAGAGAGCACATCGTTTTAACACATTTATAATAGAAAAACATCGTCAATATTAAATGTTTCCACAAAAACATTAGAAAACAATATTATAAAACTTGATTAACCATTCAAAACTTGTTCTCCTTAGAGAATGCACCCTTTACCTGTTTTTTTACAAGTCCAAATATTTTTAATTCCACTTTTTAAGTGTTTTTAAATAATGGTACGTCATGTTTTAAAGAATGATAAATCATGCAAGTCAATATATGCGCCTCATGAGGACCGTAAAGTTGTACTCATCAAATCTTGTTTTCTAATGTTTTTGTGAAAATGCTACTGTACATGTGGGTTGGATTGAATAATGACGATTGATCATTTCTATTCTAAAATAAGAACAATACGATCTCATCAAATAAATTTCTACATTCGGAAGCAAGAAAGTAACCATCCAATCAATTCGATCAAAGTATACGATGATGGAAAAGACTATCGGAATGGGAATAGCAATTCATTGAACACAGACGTAGCTAGGGTGAGGGGGTGGGGAAATGGATTGTTTCTATGGATTTATATGTGTATCAAACTACATGGAATACTGTGAAACGGCTGGAACGGGAACCACAAAAACCCTTTCGTGATAAGAGAAGGGGAGTTGGAATTGTGGGTATTGCACCTTGAGAGAACGCCTATGTATATAGTTCATTCAACTCTTATATCATGTGATCAAAACTAATAACTCGATCTTTCTCCTTTTCTAGTTTATTGAGTTGCGAACAAATATATCAAATCATCACTCACCAGAAGAAGAAAAATGAAAGCTGATATACTTCAAGACATTAAGCATCTCTACATTTCAAAAAATAAGTCTGTGTCTATTAGAGATTGAACGTTATTGTAGAAGTTACAAGAGCAGTAGATGAGGTTTACTAGGTGCATGTTCACTGCACGCCGAAGAGAAAATCATTGAAAATATACTTGAATATTTGATATTGGTTGGAAATCATGTATAAATGGAGTGAAACAAACACGGAATATCTGTTGTAAATGAGAAAATGCGCCCTAGAACATTATTGAAAAGCTGCAGTAAAAAAGGAAACGGGGATGATGGGCACGGTTTTAGAAAAAAAGGGAATTATGAGCACGATTAGGGGAAACGGGAAAAAAATTGCTTGTAAAGTGCCTCCTTTCTCATCTAGAGGCAAAATTTCACACTTTCGTATCTATCGAAGAAAAAAGGCGCGCACCTAAAAATCCAAACCCAACTCACAACATTCAATGTATTCTTATCGAAGCGAATACAGCACTTTTTATTCGTTGCTTAGACAAACTGAGCAAGGAAATACCTTAATGTTTTCAATTCTCTACCTAACGCTGCAGATGTAAAGAAATGGACTAAATGAAAAACTTTATTTACAACCTTATCTACCGACGTATATGAGTTGTTGTTGGATAAGTCATCTCCGTTTGGTTATCAAATTATAATAAACGCTTCATAAATCTAATTATTTACGTCATCACATTTTGACACAGAATAATGATAAAAGGTATCACATTATGAAAAGAGCACAACTAAATAAATATTTTTAGACAATGTTATTAAATGGTTATTAAATGTTATTAAAAATTAAAAATGATAAATTTATATGAAAGAATATAAGAATGTAGTTGCAACACCTGTTAGTGAACCTCTTGCAACTTTAATCGTGTAATTGATTTAGTAACTTTCTGCGAGGATCAGATAACTTTATTGTTCGTGTTATCGTGTGCTGAGTCAATGATGAGATAATGATATTAGATAATTTTAATGATAATAAGATAATGGTTTACCATTACTCATATTACCGTAACTTCACACATTTCTATTTTTACAGAAAAATGATTTTATGCTTCATGTAATGCTAATTTCATAGTTTAGAAATTTAATGAAAACGTGTTAGAAAATGTGCCCGGACGCCTATTTTTCAGTTTAATTTTAAATGCTCTGTTTTCGTAAAGAAAAAATTACAAACTTAGAACCCAATAATTCTATCGTAAAAATTTACCTCTCAGAAGAATTATTTGTACAATGTATTTGTCAAGTAAATACCTCAATTAACAATGATTCAACTTGCAGTGTATATTTTTTTATGGTTATGACGCTTTATTTACAAGTCTCCTTCGAATATTTACCTTATGGAAATATCATACTTCACCAAACCAAAATATAATTCAAATACATTCTATAGTTTTCACCTTTCCGATATTACGATTTCTTCATATCTTAAGAAATTGCTTTAAATAAGTTCACGAATATGGAATCAAAGGAGTTTTGCAAAGAACGTTTATAGTATCCTGAACAACACCTGCGAAGGGGAGGAACGCAGGAAAAAAGTACACTCTTTAGGATCCCCAAATTCTAAGGGGTGCTGAAGTCAACGAAAAAACATATTTTTATTTATGTTTTAAAAGTTAGGAAGCGAGTGGTTTAGAAGAATGTGTGATATTAGGAAACTTCGTAATAAATAATAATATAAAAAAGATTATACTATTATATGAAGAGTATCGAATATAATACAGCGGATGAGTTGTTCTATTAAGGTATAAAAAAGATTAATTTCTACAAAAACTTACAAATATAAAATAAAATTAATACTTTATATAAACTTACTTGAGAAATTACCATAATACAATGAGACATGTATTAATAATAATAATAATAATAATAATAATAATAATAGGAAATTACGTTACATGGCCCCACCCCAGAATCCTTAAGTAAGGCTCCTGGCATAAGTTAAATATTTTATCGATATTTGAATATATTTATTGCGATTATCCAAACTCGACAGTTCATTGTTATGGTGAAAATGAATTTATATGAATCCATTCTTTATAATCTTTCTCTTAACTATTACTGACAGTTTATTGTAAAGTGCTCAGAAATGGAGCCACATCCCAAGAAACATTGTTTTTAGTGATAAAGGTTTTTTACTGAAGGTTGAAGATATCTTGTTAAATCCAGAAGAAACCACTTACAATCATTTTTTGCGTTGTCCCCTATACAATCGATACCTATCGAAAAATTGAACACAAAAGAAGTGAAGTTGCTTCTAATTCTAATAAATCCTAATAAAGCCGTAACTTCAATAATTAAAACAATGATTGAGATGCGTTCCAGACAGTCTGCATTCTTCGAATACAAAAATATTCGTTTCATATCTTAAAAGATATGAGATATCGAGATAAAAAGATAAGTATGCGGTATTTGATCCCTAATTTTTCAACAACCTATTTTTAACTGTCTAAGCAAGAATTGGCAATTTAATCACCTCAAGAATAAACATGTATTTTAGTTATAACTTTAATTTATAATCTACTTATACAAAGATTTCGTCGTTACATTTTCATTAGGCGAATTAGAGATGGTCCAAAATATCAGTATTAACTGTCAAGGTAAACAAATTTTTAGGGTTTCAGATTAAGAACAACCTCAAATATAATTGTCACGCAGATAATCTGAATTTCAAACTAATTGTGCAAACTAAATTGTGCAATGCATTCCTAATTCTAGTCAAACATATAAGTCAATACGTTTCTTGCTGCGTGTATTTCGCAAAAGTTTATTCTCATTTACGATATGGCATTATATTTTGGGGCCAATCCGCTCAGAGCATTCAAACTTTTAGACTCCAAAAGAGGATAGTTCAGATTTTCTGTAAATCTTACCCCTAAAATTCATGTGAACTTTTATTTAGATAATTAATTATTCTCCTTCTCCCTTGCGTATACATTTATGAAGTAGTCGTGTTTGTTAAGGAAGAATTATTAAAATTCCATCCCTGCTTCAGAAGAAACAGTCTAGTTCACGAGCACAACACTCGTAATTAGTCTAATATTCATCTTCCTGACGTGTCAATCACTCTTTAACAAAAAGGGCCATATCATCCAGGAATAATTTTGTATAATTCCCTACCCAAAAATATAAAAGATATTAATAAATTGAAACACTACAAGTCCGCGGTTAAACGTTTTCTAATGCACTATTGCTTCTATAATATGAAAGAATTTACTGATTATAATAAAAGATGTTAATGAGAGATACAATGTACCAATAAATATGTTTTCCATATGACTTTGGATAATGTAAGTGATATTAATTTCTCTTATACTTTGTCATGCCATTGCATTGAAATAGTGCTCTAAATACTTATTAAATTCCTTTTTTCGTGTATTTTGTTTTTGGTCATTTTTAATCAAAACAGTTTATTTCTAACTGTACGCAACCTAGACACGGTTGTATACATTATCTCTGTAGCCCCATCCTGACCCGAGTTTTTCTCCGGTTTTACTCCAGGGAGTGGCAAATTTTTCATAAGCGGGAATGTCATTTCAAACTTTTGTTTGAAAAAAAATTAATCTGGAATTTTCTCTGCAATTAATATCTACGATTAATTTTAAGGTAATAAATGGATAATAGTACGTATTTTATTAAATATTTTTTATGTTTCAAATCCGCCACTGCCCTTGGGGCCTTGATCGGAATTGATGGAATGGTCCCTTGCTTGTTTCGGGAGAGTAAATTAGTGTATTATCCCCCATGTGGTTATACGCAAGTTGCAACTGCTTCTTTGACAATAAAGTTTATTCATTTATTTATAGTTTTGGGTAAAATCTTATTAAAAACATTTTTATAACGCTTGAAACGGGAGTCTTCCAAATACATATTAACAGAAGTATACGTACTTTATGAACAATGAGGCAATCTCATATTCAATATTGATAACATTGTATAGGTTACATTTACATTTTGAATATGAAAAATATATTTTATATTATTGGTAATAATTTGGTTTTATTATAGGTAAAGGAACGAAATTTTTAGACAAAGAATAATGAAATTAGCGAACGGTTATAACAAGAATGAGAGACATGAAAATTAACGTAAAAATATTCTGAAACTCGACCAAAGTTTGGAAAGAATACAATACCATTGCGCTAAAAGGTCCTTCAACAACATAGAAATTGAATACATTATATTTCATTTGACGCAAAATTTATTAAAATCCACTCAGCCTTTCTTGAGATTTAATATCTCACACTCGAGCTAACATAAATTCTACCCGGGGATAGAAATCAATGCATATAAAAAATCGTTATCCTTGGTTGTATATCGGAATTTAAAACGTAAAAAAATGCATGTATGAAAAAAGTCACACAAAATCACAGAAGAAGAAAAAGGGGATCTCCTAGACTCATATACGAGAAAATATCAAATTGGTCAGGATAATAATTTTCTCAATACATTCTACGAAATCAAATAAATACGAACTGCTGAATGCCGATTGCTTGGTTCGATGGAATGAAAGAGGGGATTAACTGTACTCACATGGGATTGGATGGAAGGTGCTCTATGAGTCACTATTAGATGACTTAATGTACTAGTAATCCCTAAGGCAATCAAGTGGCATTGCTTAGTTCACACCGGCTCTAAACAAGTCAAGATCGCGAGCAAAAACGCTGTATGTGAATAGCCATTGATATACATACTACCCGTGAAGTGGATCGTTTAGTCTTGAGATTCAGCTCCAACCCTCGACAATATGACGAGCTTGTACACAGGTATGCACTGAGATTTACCATTTAAAGCTTTGAAAGGAGAAGTCGAGTAACTCATTTTTATTTAATAGAGTGTAATTTCTCTATGACGGACAGTAGAACCTTAAAAGTTGTCCGCTTTTGGGGAGTTTTGGGATCTACGTAGAACTTAATAACGGGGAGTGAAAAAATATTCGCTTCAGAGAAAGTGTCTGTTAAAGGAAGTTTCACTAAATATAGTTAAGGTCGTATTTGCATTCTCCGTAGTAAAATCTATGGGATGGAATAGAGATGCATTTCGTAACTATCATATTAACCGCACAGAAGCACAAGTTTGAATGGCACGAATTGAACTGACGCAGTGGGAACAGTGATGTAAGTGATTTATTTAACCACTTTTCACTTCACGACAGAGAATATTATCAAGTGGATACGTTAAGATGGATAAAAATCAACGTGGTATTCCGATGAATAGTTGAAAGAGCCTTGTTTGTCAGACACTGAATTATTGGAATTTTGTCTTCTTAAGCCTGCCACACCTTTGAGAGAAAAGAGGTGTATCTCTGTTAAGACCATAAAACCCACTCTTAAAATAAATGTGTTTGATACGATAATTTAATACAAGTTAGTGAAACATATTACAAAGCATTTTTCACACAATATATTGTAAATATCGTGTTAGTGATTTTTACAGCACATCTAGAAAAAAAACGTTATTTTTTAAAATGACTTAACATTGAGTTTTACTTAATGACATTACCTTACATTGAGCAATGCATTCATTGCATACAGAGAGTTGATACATTATGTTTGTGACAGTGCTCCGTGTTTCGATAAACCACATAAGGACGACTTTATATCCTACTCAACTATTACCGTAACTGAAAATAATTTGTATTCGTAATGATACTCCTCGTTGTGTTTCTCTTATCATTACGAATGTCTTTGTGATGATGCATCGTTGGTCGCGAACTTTTAGAAAATCTTGATAGGGATTATCCTCTCAGAAGAGTACTGAGCGGAGGAAAATGAAACTTCAACGAAACTGTGTTCGTATTCCTTAGAGTTTGCAATAGGGTCTAAGCTAGGTTTCATTTTTATAAGGCATTAAACTTTGGAGTAAAAACCAAAACACCAAAAAGTACAATTATCGTATATTCTAACAATTAATTTAGTAATAATATATTTAATGTCAAAAAAACAGCTAACTATTGCGTATGATCACGTTGAGAACAATAAACTAATTTACTCTCCGCGGGAGCTAATCAAGGCCTAAGAAAGATCACGACAGACGAAGGATAAAAATAATAATATAATACGTTACCTCTTGCGCTTCGTATGTTAAGTTTGAATTTGAATTAACTGAATGAAAATAGTCAGATTAACATTACATATCATTAAAAATGAATTTGAAAAACCAAATTACACAGAGTGGGTAAATTGTTCTGTTGTCACAATACTACAATCATTTTGGCACAATTCTATGAGTGACAAGTACTTACCCATGTAAGGAACATAAAATTACAAGTACTTGCCCATGTATTGAGGAATCGGAAACAAATTTGGAATTAAGGAAAAAATATGAAATTGGAATTCAAAACTCATGGAATCGGTACATCACTTGATTTTACTTGATGATTGAATAATTTTTAATTGAATAGTCTTCTGCTTTTCTCCAGTATGTGTTAGATATAAATAATTCAAAGTTTGCAACATTTTTTCTCGTAAGATTTCTCAGTATTTTATGTACGTAATATTAAAACGAAAAAGATTCCTCATGATCTCAAGATGGCACTAATGAACAGATAAACTAAAGCACAGTGAGCATATTTTTCATTCATATAGTTACGAAAGCTACTCGCCAATAATAATTTCTATGGTCACATCAGTAGTAGATAAGATTTCCCACTAATCTTATTAAAGTGACTCGATAAAACAATAAATGATAACAAAAGAAGAGGGTTTTTTTATCAGTTGAGTTATAGCGGAATCGTCTTCTTATGGAGTTCGAATCCGAGTTTCTTATTGTATTTTATTGATAGTATCTAATTGTGCCAGCAAGATTGACGCGTCTGAAGTGAGTTCAAGTAATTTCTTTTTACTACGACAGGTGAGTCGAATCAATTTACATTTCGGGGGAGAGAAAGAATGCATTGTTATTCACCAAGTAAGTTTAGTGAACCCCAGGCTAGATTAGAACGTGTTCTTCCACAAAGGAGTGTATAGAGTTAAGTTAAACGGTATATTGTATTAGGAGATACACAGGATTCGTGAAGATTTTTAGGTATACCATATTATAAGAGTGGAAAATAATGATATATAATTCATATATTAATTTTCTACCAGTAATAGTTTGTAATACCTTCCTTCATATGAGAAAGTATAAAAATAAATATATCAAATAGTTTGCAAAATTATGACAAGCATTGTTCCATAGTTAGTGGATTATGAATATATTCTCAATTTAACTGGGTTACTTCTCAAATTTGTAGACCACAGGAAAGAATAGTTTATCAATATAATAAAACAAATGTGTGTATATTGAAGTGTGCTTGTACGTGTGAGTGTGTCTGTATCTGTTTGTAAGTGAATGTGTTTATGTACGCATGTGAATATATACACATATGGACCTAATTTAATTTTTATTTCTTAGGTGATTCATCCTTCTCGCTTATTGTGTACATTTTATTCCGTGTGTATTTTATTGATATTTGGGCGAAGATTTTTTTTTTAATTTTACATTATCGTATTATGCATATTCTTATTGTCTATTATGTTTTCCATCTGCCACCGAGCATTGCTCACTTGCAGATATATAAAAATTATTGCAGATATATGTAAATTATTATTATTATAAAAAGACGGGTAAAAATACAAATTCGTTTACTTTTTATTTAAGTTTTTTTCACTGTTTATATTTCAAATTATTCTTACTATCTCTCTCTCTATATATACAATTGACAGCAGATTCTCGGGCAAAATGTTGGTGGAAAGGTATTTACTGTTTGCATCAGTTGTTGAAATATGTCTCCCAAGGAAATACTGTAAGGCGATCTTTAGATGAGAGGAAAGAAAACAACAGTTCAACAAATCACGTCCTACACAAATTAGTACGAATATCGAATATTGTTTTTGAGATAGAGTGTGTGCACTTCAATCATCACAGAAAATTAAACGTTCCCTCACTTTTACATTTTCTTTTTAATCTAAAAATTATTTTATTATTCAAGTACATCTAAATATGAAACTACGTTATTAAAAAAATATTTTCAACTTCAAATAGATTTTTCAATTTTGACCATTTTATTGTCGATTTTGATTTTCTTTTTAGTGATTTCTGGAGTGAAATATGTATTTTAAAAATAGTTTACTTACTTTAATTTGTATATAAATATGAATACAACCCATTACAATTCATAGCTCCTGCACTCGCAAGGACTTGTATACCCCTGACATCATGTGTTGGATAATTTCTCGTTCTCCTCTCCACGTTGCTCGTTTGACAATCCGCAAGTTTTGTGACGCTGGTTTTGAATTGGGCACATTTTTTTACTGATAAACATCCATGATTCTCATTGATTCAGCGACCATCCGAAGTGTAGAAAGCTCACCAGTTACTTTTTTTCAGTGAAATCAAATTACATCCATAAAAATTGTATGCAAATGAAACGCTAACAATAAAACGAAAAAATGTTTGATATGAAATAAAACACAATAAAGGAACATTGTAATTTGAAACGAAAATTGGTTTAGTTTTATTTAGTTTAGGTCATCCTATACGTTTGATTAAGCACATCGATTTCCCCAAATAGATCCTAAGGTAAAAAATAGTACATCCAAATAGTGAAACACTCGCAGCTACCCTTTCCCAAAAGCGAGACTTATGACTGGTACGAATAGATCAGTTTTAAACAGGATTTAATGTTGTTGTGCGAAAATATTGCCATCTTATGGTATATTTCCCTTCTCCGCACATTCATGATCTTGCACTTTCTTCCTGAACATGTTTCTGATGTTAAAAGTCCTTAGATATATGAAATTTTTGTTACACAATTTTTTTAACACTCAATTTTCTTTCTCTTGTTTTCACGGACTGTTTGTGTGTTGCAGTAAAGCAACGGCGTAACATGCTGCCCGCCACAACCGTAGATAAGTGGAATGCGTCCCTCCAGGAGATGAAGCGGCAAATGGAGTTTCAAGGGAACATGATGATGGACAAGTACGCATCTTTGGAGCAACGTATTTTGCGTGTCGAGGGTTATCTAAAGGACTCAAAATCAATTCCTAACTTGAAAACTTCCGGTTCAGCCCATTCACAAGAGCATCCTCCCCAAATTCCACGGTCAGTGTATCTCATGTCGCCAAAACCTTACGTCACTTTAAGTCCAAACTTCTCCGATAATACCAGTCCTCCCTCGCCACCTGCTTCTTCTAACATGCAATTATCAGAGAGCGTTTCAAAGGAGGAGCGTTCCTCTGAACCTGAGGTTCATCCAGATGGAAGAGACACTATCGATAACTTTCGACAAAATCAAGAAGTTGAGCAACCTTCTAAGATCCACGACGTCAAAGAAAATGAAGTCCATCTACATTCGGTGAAACGCATTGCGAGGAACACCCTAACAAATGATGGCCAAAGTCAAGAGTCCCGCCTTCGATCTGCAGCCAAGGGCGGAGACCTCGAAGAATTAGCAAGACTGATATCCTCTGGAGTAGATCCCAACGCCAAAAACGAAACTGGACATACCGCACTCCATCTAGCCATTATGAAAAACCGAGTGGAATGTATGAAAATCTTGTTAGAATCCGGAGCCGATGTGAATGACATGGACAAATTCGGTCAAACTCCACTGATTAAAGCTTCTTCATGTGGAAATGTTGACTGCGTTCTTCTGTTGTTGGATGGGGGAGCTCGAATTTCCCTGAAAGACCACAATGGTCGAGCCGCACTCCACGCTGCATCGGCGTGGGGTCATTCGCGATGTGTGGAACTCTTGTTGCAAGCCGGGATTCCAGTTGGAGAGAGAGATAATGGCGGACGAACAGCGCTCCACGTGGCGGTAGCCAGCAACAGAGCGGAGACGGTGAGGGTTCTCTTGAAAGCAGGAGCGGACAAGAAAATGGCGGCCAACGATGGGAGAACACCAGTGGACTTCGCGGTCTCCGAAGATGTCAAGTTCCTGCTGTGGAAGTGAATTTCGTCGTACAATCAGAATAGCACTCAACAAATACAGCTTTATTCAAATTATCATGGTCAAACAGTGTCCAAAAAAGGAGAAATAATTTGTTCCTTAGTAGGAGGATCAGTCCCTAGAAAATATAATAAAGCAGAAATGGTGATAATAGGATTACAGTATGGTTTTGAAAAAAAAAACATACTCCTAAACTGTGATAAATAAATCAATGCCTCGGGTCGATGTAAGCAGAATGTAATAGGGTCTCTCTATACTAATAACGATAAATTTTTACAATCCTTTACAGACAAAATACTGTATTAACTCCACATCTTTTCAGGCAGGATTTTGGCCTTTATCATGTGTTTTACATAAAAATGCAGTATCCTAGTAACAAGTTTCGAAAGAAACTGAATTATATGCAACAGCAGAAAAAATAAAAACAAAAGAACAGAAAATATCGTGATATTGAAAAGTAAATACTGTGATATTGTTAAGGTATTGCATTATTTATGTAAACACCAGTTGAAAGCGAAATACTGGTTGAAACGTTGAGAAAGGAAATACAGTACATAGTCCATAAAAGGTTGTAATATTTTATAATTTTATAAGATCATGGTAGATGTAATTGGTAAATTATGTTACTTGGACTCTTGCTATCCATAACCAGTTCATGGTATATTCTATCTCCTAATTACCCTTCCTTGCAAATTTTGTGCATGGAACATCCTATGAAAGTCACATGTGCTCTAGCAAGAACGTAAATTTTGTACGTAAATCTTGTTTTGAAAATATTTGAGCTCCCTATTTGATTAAATGGTTATACTCGTATGTGATCAAATTAATTGCGTGGTTGCATATAAATCAACACTCCAATTGATAATTAAATAAACTTTAAAATCTTCACTTATATAAATAAAAACTTGAGAATCATATAGGCGAGTAATCGTGTAAGCGAGTAATCATATAGGATATAGAATGTCACATGTACTCCCCTGAAGATTTTAAAAGAAGATTTTAATGCTTTGTTCCTTTGTGACAGTTAATTAAAAATTATGATGTATTATTAAAACTCTGTGAATCAAACATCTTTATTGGTAATAAAACAAACACCAAAATGTATTTATTTTATATGTGATATTTCATTTTATGTACTTCAGGCTTGAAATACAATCAAAGTGTATCGAAAAAAGGGAGCTAATAATCGATTTAGTCATGTTTACCTTCTAATTAAAACAGATATCGTATTATATATGGTCAAATTTCCTCGTACTGTTCTTGTGTGTGAAGAACTATATTTATTGGAGGACCTGGTTAGGGTTTTTTCAATATAGGACTAAAATGAACTGTTTAAGGAAGGTGAAATGATTAATTCATGAAAGAAGATTTTGAAACGATTCTCTTTTCTTAAAACAGTATTGTATGCAGGACCTTCATTTTGGACCTGAATGCAGGATGTAATACTGGCGCGCTTGTCTTCTGCAACGGAACAGAAAGCAAAGAAGAATAGTACGCCTCACCCAGTTTGAAGAGATAAGGGAGATGCAACCTTTGCTTTTGAAACCTTATCGGTACGAGTAAAATATTTATCAAGAAAGGTTTTATGTTTGGATTAGAGTGACACTAATTCAAAGAATTGTAACATTCGTTTGCAAAACTGCATAATAATAAAAAAATGCTGTAATGCATGTAATACCTTGTTCGAATTTAAGACTTTTGGAAAATACAGTCGCTTGTTTTTTAATTCTTTTCAACAATAGAAGACATTAAATGAAAAAAATTACTCTCACACTAGTGTTTAATGTATTAAAAAAAAGAAAGTTTTAAATTCGCCTAATAGAAATAGAAGTCAATGCAAATGGTCCTTTTACAAACTTAATTGATTAATTATCATAATTTATTTGAATTTTATTTAGTAATCATCATTTATGATCATAATATTAATTGAAGTGAGACACACTCGACAAAAATGTTTCAATTAACATAATGAGTCAGTAAGGAGAATATTTCTCTGACAGGCTGTTACATTAAATTAACTCATTACTTATTAACAAATTATTTTTAATAGCTTATTCTTCCTCATTTTTATTCTATACACAGTTTTTTGGATCAAGTAAAACATACTTGATCCAAATAAATAGTTCAATATAACATATAATTAAATTAAAAAATATTTTTATTTCAAAGCTTCTTTGAAACTACCTGATTTGGGGTAATTAAGCTTACACCATACATCAGCAGTACACCTAACAATATATAATAAAGTTTAATTGCACACTAAAACAATATCTACCAAAGAGCTGGAAAAAACTTCACAGTCATGTTCCTTTATAGAAATCTCTTAGATTGCGGTGAACCTCACCGCTAGGTAACAGATTAAACATGTTACGTCGAATGAAAATGGGAGACGAGACCGGGGATCGAACCCGGGACCTTGAGCTTTGCGCGCTCATGCGCCTACCGACTGCGCCATCCCG